>VMDR010035921.1:0-10628 GCA_007922815.1 Macrotus californicus | reverse complement strand
GGCTTCTACATTTTCTATACTATTCTTAACCTCCCCCTGTCCATCTTCTACCTACCATTTATGCTTCTTATTCCATGTACCTTTTCCCCCCTCTCTTGCCCCCCACTCCCCTGATGATAACCCTCCATGTGATCTCCATTTCTGTGATTCTGTTCCTCTTCTAGTTGTTTGCTTAGTTTGTTTTTGTTTTTGTTTTAGGTGTGGTTGTTAATAACTGTGAGTTTGTTGTTATTTTACTGTTCATAGTTTTATCTTCTTTTTCTTAGGTTAGTCCCTTTAGCATTTCATAGAGTAAGGGCTTGGTGATGATGAACTCCTTGAACTTGACCTTATCTGGAAAGCACTTTATCTGCCCTTCCATTCTAAATGATAGCTTTGCTGGATAGAGTCATCTTGGATGTAGGTCCTTGCCTTTCATGACTTGGAATACTTCTTTCCAGCCCCTTCTCGCCTGTAAGGTTTCTTTAGAGAAATTAGCTGACAGTCTTATGGGCACTCCTCTGTAGGTTACTGTCTCCTTTTCTCTTGCTGCTTTTAAGATTCTCTCTTTATCTTTCATCTTGGGTAATGTAATTATGATGTGTCTTGGTGTGTTCCTCCTTGGGTCCAACTTCTTTGGGACTCTCTGAGCTTCCTGGACTCCCTGGAAGTCTATTTTCTTTGCCAGATCGGGGAAGTTCTCCTTCATTATTTGTTCAAATAAGTTTTCAGTTTCCTTCTCTTTCTCTTCCTCTTCTCCTTCTGGCACCCCTATGATTTGGGTATTGGAGTGTTTAAAGACATCCTGGAGGTTCCTAAGCCTCTCCTCGTTTTTTTGAATTCTTGTTTCTTCATTGTGTTCTGGTTGAATGTTTCTTTTTTCCTTCTGGTCCACACCATTGATTTGAGTTCCAGTTTCCTTCCCACCACTGTTGGTTCTGTGTACATTTTCCTTTATTTCACTTAGCATAGCCTTCATTTGTTCATCTAATTTGTGACCATACTCAACCAATTCTGTGAACATCCTGATTACCAGTGTTTTGAACTGTGCATCTGATAGGCTGGCTATCTCTTCGTCACTTAGTTGTATTTTTTCTGGAGTTTTGACCTCTTCTTTCATTTGGGCCATTTTTTTTTTGTCTTGGTACACCTGTTATGTGGTAAGGGGTGGAGCCTTAGGTGTTCACCAGGGTGGGGCAAGCCATGTCACTGTGTTGTGAACTGTATGTGGGGGAGGGGTCTGAGAGGGAACAATGCCTTTTGCTCAGCTCTCTGCCAGTTTCCAGTCACCTCCCCCGCTACCCACAAGCAAATGGGGCCCTTCTGGTGCTGATTCCCGGGTGGGTGGGCTTGTGTACATTCTAGGACCCTGTGGGTCTCTCCAATGAACTCTCCTGTGAGGCTGGGAGTTTCTCCCACTGCTGCCTCAACTTCCACAGGTTTTTTCAATCAGAGGCTTTGAGGCTTTATTTCCCCCCACTGGGACCCTGGGTTGTGTGGTCCATCTTGCTCCCTAGTTGTTCCTCCTGGTTTATCTACATGTGAATGTGGGACTACCCAGCCTACAATTCACCGCCTCACCGGGTCCGCCAGCTGCAGCCTTGCCCTCCCTGGTCCTCCAGCCACGAGTCCTCTCTGCCCAGCTGCTTGTCTCTGCCCCTCCTACCAGTCTGGATGAATGTTTCTTCTTTAACTCCTTGGTTGTTGGACTTCCATACAGTTCGATTTTCTGTCAGTTCTGGTTCATGTTTTGTTTTTAAATTTCTTGTTGTCCTTCTTTTGGTTGTGCAAGGAGGCACAGTGTGTCTACCTACTCCTTCATCTTGGCTGGAAGTCTCATGTTTCATATTTTAAAAGTCTGAATATTCATATTGTGGGAGAGGAAAAACTCCTTTCCCTCTACCCATCTAGGTTCTCTGAGGCTCTGTAAATTAGACTGATGAAAGACAGATTAACAAACAGAAGTTTATTAGCATGTACATTGAGCATCCATGTGAGAACTCAGGAATGTGTAACTCAAAGAGGTGGTTAGTGCTTGAGCTTTAATAGCATCTTAACAAAAGAATAATAAATGTTTAGAGAAATGATAAGACAAAGGGAAAAATTGCATTTCTAGAGCAGCATACTGTGGCAAGGTAAATATTGGGGGAACTAATGGAAGATAAGGACTAGTTAGTAAAGTTTGTTATGTAGATTTCTCTGCAAGTCTTTAGGCTGATAAGGGTCCAGAGTTGTCTATGATATTTGATCCCTGTTCTTCTAGGTAGAGAGATGTGATACTGTGATATAATAAACAACATATATTTTGGTCTTTGTCCATGGCTCCAGGGTCACAGCTCCCCGAATCCTTATAATTTCCTAAATTATTAGAGTAATGGGAGTATCTTTTGTTATATTGTTTGGTCTTTTGTCCTCAAATAGCTCCAGTTCCTGAAATAGCTATTTTGTTATTCATAACAAGTCCCTGGACTACACATGAGTTTATGTTAATGAAGTAACTTTTGGAAAGCCACTAGATAGGGGCTGATTGCTGGAGGAACCAATTATGTGACTAGAGGATTGGAACTCTCAGCTCCATCCCAAACTTACAGGGAGGGGAGAGAGGCTAGAGGTTGAATCAAGCACCCATGGCCAATTAATTAATTAATGATGGTAGTGACTCCTACATGATAGAATTCAGAGAGTTCAGAGAATTTCAGAGAGCCTCCAGCTTGGTGAACACGTGGAGGTGCTGACAGGGTGGCACACCTGGACAGGGCCTGGGAGCTCTGTGCTCTTTCCCACATGCCTTGCCCTATAGCTCTCTTCCATGTAGCTGTTTCTGAGTTGTATTCTTTATAATAAATAGTAATCTAGTAGGTAAACTGTTTTCCTGAGTTCTATAAGCCATACTAGTAAATGATCACACTTGAGGAGGGGGTCCTGGGATCCTCTGATTTATACCCTGTTGGTTAAAAGCATAGGCAAGTAGTGTCTAAAGTGGGGTGGTCTTACAGGACTGAACCTTACTTAACCTGGGGGACCTGACGCTCTCTCCAGGTAGATAGTATCAGAATTGCGTTAAATTGTAGGACACCCAGCTGGTATCTGAGAACGGTGCTGTGGGAAACCTCCCCTGAAGTCTGGCGTCAGATTATTCTTAAAGTAGAATGTGAGAATAAAGAAGAAACATGAGAATTTTTCCTCCGCAAGAGGAGAGGGGAGCACCTTTACAAATTTATGTCCTGTTTTTAAGCAAATGGACAGAGCTTTTATGTATCTGCTTTTATTCAATTGCCTTCAGTTCAAAATAACCCATAGGCCAATGTGGAATATTTTGGGGTGGCATATTTGGCCACTTCAATATCCTGACACAAATTTTGTCAGAACCTTGGATTATAATAATTCAGAGCTCTTCTCAATTTTGATATACTCAATTCTCAGTATTATGGTTTTTTTTTTAAAGTGTATCCCAGCTCTTAGATTAGCACTTTTATTAAAGGGAATATTCTTCCACTGTTAGATGGACCCAAACATTACTTGTGTTTAATTTCAGATCAGTATAAATTTATTGAAAAGGTCTGCACACCACAGACATAGAAATTTAAAACATGATTAGTAATCAACATTTTAATTTTGGATTTTCAAAAATGGTAACTTAATTATTTCTACCCAGTACCTATACAGTATATCAAAATCTGGGATTTCATTGAACTAATGGTAACTAAGCAAAGAGAAAGGTCCATATTTTCAATTTCTTTTTTAATCACACATCTGTCTGATTTGATACCCATACTCCTTCAAACAGCACTCTTGATCCAATGGGATGGATCTCAGAGCCCTTTTGCCTCAAAGGGTCTTGATCTGCCAATGCTGAGCTTCAGAGCACTGATTGTTAAGTTGGAACTGGGAGCAGATCTGTTCTCCACCTCCTCATTGCCCTTCACTCACTTACTATTTCTATGATTTGGGGAAAGTTGCCTCACTTCTCTGAACCCCTTTTCTCACCTGTAACATCAGGTGACTTAACGTTGCAGGGCTTTTGTGAGGTTGAGTGTAGACATAGTAATTGGCATGTTCTTGCTCAGTAAATGGCAATGACTATAACTCTATCTTAGAACATTCCCAAACAGTATTTCCCAGATTTTCTACAACCTAGCCATTTGACAGCATTCAGACAAAGTACATCTCCACTCTTTGCTTTAACTGCTTTAGAATATTCCATGCAGCGCTGGCCCCAGAGTGGGAGCATCTTTATACTGCTGGTTCAAGCAAGCTGTAATGTAGTGGAGCAGAGGGCCTTGAGAACTGAAGAAATTCCTGGGGAAAAAAATCATTCTTAACCTAAGGAGTTAGGCCACCAGAGGTTGGTCTGAAAGAATTAGGCCCTGTGGCAAGGGGTAATTATGAAGTCAGTAGGATATGTGCTGACCTTACCCTTTAGAAGGGCTTGGACAAAAAGGAAAAAGGAAAAGGATCTGTGCCACTTTCACCTCAGTGCTACTCTGGAGTCTAGGAAGTATAAGTAGGGTGAAGTGTAGAAGACAGAGGACAGGCCACTGAGGTTGGGGCATCTGTGCAGCCATCACCAGGAGCCCGAGAAGGCCCCAGAAACCAGGAGTGGAACGACACAGTGGCAAGCAATGTCAAGTAATGGCCGAGTGTCCTCCAACCAATTGCACAAGCAGATTAAGAGAACAGAGAAGCACCCCAGATGGCTTCCTGTAATGTATTGAAAGATATCTGAATTGATGGAGGAAGGGCATTCACCCAATTTACCATGAACAGTTGAACAGAGCACTCCTGTTTAAAATTACTTTAGCCCTGCTCTGAGCTGGCATGACTCGGAGAAGGTGGGTTTCATAATCAGCTGACACCAGATAGATACACAAATGACCCAATCACAGCCACTTTCTTTATCATGCAATAAATCTGACTTGCAAAATTTGGACATACTGAGTGAGTGGTGCAATGGCAGCTTAGACACCTACCTTCACTTTGACCTGAATAAATGTTGAAATTAAGACAAACATTATTGCTTATTCTCTTGAGAAACTTTTCAATGTTTAGACTAGAGTTTTATACAAAGTCATATGGGATGCTTACTAAAAATACAAACTGTTGAATCCTTCTCCTGGCCTTATTAGTGAACATATGAGAACTAATTATATATTTTTATGTGCTCTACCAGAAAACTTAAGGTGTGTGCCATAACTGAGGTGGGTCATGCAAGCTGTGCTGATACAAGGCATCAGGAATCTAATGAAAGGACTCTAAAAATACCATCCTCCATCATCACCCTCTGATCAAGACTCAAAATTACATTCAGACACATGATGTCTTGACATGGAAAGAGGGGGAGAGAGAATGTTTCTCTCTTATCCTTCTTTGTCCCAGGATGGGATTGTTCATATTTCTCACATGTTTTCTTGGTTAAGAAAACCTACTTTTGGCTAAGAGAACAATGACTGGACTGCTATTATCATAAACCTGCCACTCTTTTCTTCCTGTGTTCCCTTCCAACCCTCTTCCATCTTGTTCTCTCTTCTTTCTTCCTCTCTGCTTATATTCCTAGAAACTTCTGTTTCTTACAGATGCCATTCTACCCAAGTTCTTACTTTTTGGTTTTGAGATTTTGACACTGCTCTGGTCTCTTGCTTAGGACCTATTATATGGTTCTCCATGATAATGTTCATTATATAATGTGGTAATGAATGTTGTTTAAGTTCACAGCAGGCTACATGAGGAAATGCCAGATATATTTGAAGGGCTTATATATACAGGCATGTATGTAAAGTGATTTAATCAAAGGGGATATCATATTTGTCTCAAGGATTTAAGACCTTTTCTTTGCTAAGTCAGATTTGCTATCAAAGCTGTTGCTCTTTAAATTATATAGGAAAATGTTTGCTTTGTCCTTATCTTTGAATACCCACTAGATGTTGCTAAAGGGTTATGGAAAAGGCAATCTTCTTTTTTTCATCCAAGGCTTCTGAGCTACTCAAAGGAACCTTAGAGCTGTCAGAAACAGTTAAGATAAAAGCCTAAACACAGAAAATGGAAATATAGCTTTAAAATATAGACAAAGTAAAACTGACTAAGGAGGACTGAATATTTAAAGGCACTGTTGGCATAGTTGAAACTTGTGTGTTAGCATTTTGACATCTATTTTTCAGCTAAATAACAATGTTAACTCTTTAGAGATAATTCCTCCCAGGGCATCTAAAACTTGGCTGAAGTTTCCAGTTTCCTACTTATAAAAGGTATACAAACAGCCAAAAAGCACACAGAAGTCCAGCATCGTTAGTCAATAGGATGAGATACTATTTCATACCCACCAGAATGGCTAACACATTAAAGATATCGAATGTTTGTGAAGATATGGAGCACATGGAGCTTTCATACATTGCTGGTGGGAGTGATACTCCTTTTGGAGTACTGAAAAGCAGCTTTTTATAAAATAAAACATACATCCACCATATGACCCAGCAGTTTCACTCTTTAGGTACTTACCTAAGAGAAATGAAAACATACATCCACAAAAACACTTCATCTAGAGTTTTTATGGCAGCCTTATTTATAATGGCCTCCAAACTGGACAGGACTCAAATGTCCATCAACAGGGAAATGGACTAAGCAAATCTGGTATGTTTATACAATGAAATAGTACTTAGCAACAAAGAAGAGTGAATTGATACAACAACATGGGTTAATCTGAAGAACTTAAATCAGTAAAAGAAGGCAGTTTAAAAAGATGCATACAGTATGATTCCAATGGTGATAGAAAAAATCAGAAAATGTTTGCTGGCGGTAGATATTGAAGAAAGGCAGGAAAGATGGAAATTATCTTGTTTTAAGTGGTGGTTACTACACACACACACATATATATGAGATCTGTCTGGGAAAAGTCCAACCATTGTTAATATAATGAGAATGGTTTGCACAACATTGATGTAACCTGGCAGCCAAGGAATGAGGACTGGAATGCACATGCATGAACAATGATGACTTCACTGTACTAGTCAGTGGGGGTGGTAGACACTGTTGAGTGAGCATGTGTACTGTGTGGCCATCACATTCGAAATGACTGAGCAAGCTAGAGCAATGAATCTGCATCAAATATTGCATTAAGCTTGAACATTCCTCTGCTGGAAACTATTTGGATGACTCAGAAGGCTGCAGCTATGGGTAACTGGTGATTGGCAACTTCATCACAACAATGCACCCACTCAAATGCATCACATCTTGTGCAGAGATTTTTTGTGAAACATAAAATCACCCAGGTGACTCAGTCCCGCTACAGTCCAGATTTGGGGCCCTGTGACTTCTGGCTTTTCCCCAAATTAAAATCACCTTTGAAAGGGAAGCGGTTTCAGACCATCAATGTGATTCAGGAAAATATGATATGGGGCGGCTGATGGTGCTTGGGAGAACTGTGTGAGGTCCCAAGGTGCCTACTTTGAAGGGGACTGAGATGTCATTGTCCTATGTACAGTGTTTTCTGTATTTTGTATCTTCAATAAATGTTTCTAAATTTCATATGGCTGAATACTTTCTGGACAGACCTAGTATATATTCAAAATTATTGAATTGCATTTACTACATCAAAATTCTGATTAACCTTTGTGGCTAGGACTTTTGTGTCTTTTTGTTCTACATTGACACACATGCTAATACATTAGCCTAAACATGTTTACAAGGCTGTTTTAGTTGTACACACAGATGATCCCATTACCATGTGTAAATCTAGCAATGCCATCAGTCCAAAATCAATTTAAATTTGTATTTTTATTGTTTATTTATGTAAATTATACATTAATGATTTGAGCTACTGCTTGCACATTCATTACCTTTTCTCCACCTACAGCTCCCATTTTAAGGGCCCTTCCCTTATTGGCCTTGCCTTCTAATGGATGAGGTAGACAATAAACAAGTATACGAATAAAAGAAATAATTCAGAGAGTGATGTGTGCCTCAAAGAAAAAAATAGGTTGCTGAGATAGAGAACATGGTTAAAGATGGCCTCTCTGAGGAGGTGGTCTTTGACCTTAGACCTAAAGCGTGAACATAAGTGCAAAGGCTCTGAGACACCCTAGAAGACCAGGAAGGAGGCCTATGTGCCTGGAGTTGGGGAGAAATGGGAGAGTGGCATGAAATGAGGCTTGAGCGCTAGGCTGGGGATTTCAAAGTGAATATTAAACACTTGTTATATACAGAAGGGGTTCTGTCTTATCCTGAATCTTCCTCTCATATGGCAGGTGGAGCTCATTTGGCTTTGTTTTCAATTAGTTTCAATTAAAACTTCCAAACAGATTGAAATTAGGCAAATACATAAAGACCTAGAGCTTCATTTAAAAATAATAATTGGCTAGGCACCACTGTTATTCTAAAAATACATGGGAAAAAGAAAGCATTTATCCTGCCTTTCCTACACAATCTTTATTACAGAGTAGCCTAAGAGTTGAAGTTAAAATACAAATACTACAGTGCACCTCAATTGGATAAGTTGATGACCTAAAGACTTCTGATAAATGTGTTTGTTTTGCCTACCTCAGGTTACACTTGGGGAGGGGATGTGACAGGGATTAAGGAGAAAGACAGTTTTTGATGGACTGCAAAAACACTTTGGGGCCTCAGGTAACATCCTGGCTTCCGAAGGTCGGATTCAGAGCTGGGCTGCGGAGTCCGGCAGGCGGACAGCTATTTCCGGGTCTGGGTCTCTCGAGCACCAGCTGCGCCGCAGGTGCTGTGACCCCGGACTCCCTCCCAAAGGCTCTAAGCGAGTTAGGCCGGCAGTCTGTCCGCAGCACCCCTGCTTTTCCGGTCCCCGCGACCCTACACTGCCCCGCCAACTAACAGAACGCAGATAATATCCGAAAGCTGCTCGACAGCGGGCCACGCCCAACACAACCCGGAAAGCTGGAGTGGGTCAGCGCGCGCGCCAGCGGGGACTTCCGGCGACTCCCACCGGCTGGGGGGAGTTGAGAGTGGGGGTGGGGCTGCGGCCTGCGCGCGGCTGCGGCGTGGCGCGTGGCTCCCCCTGCCGGCGGCGGCGTGCGGCGTTTGCGCTGAGAGCGCGGTGCGGAGCCGCCTACCCCACGACGACCGTCGTGGTCCCCTTCAGCTCCCGGTGTAACGTCCGGCCCTTGCCGCGAATTTCATTTCTGACTCACAACCTATTCCAGCGCTCAGCGCGGTTTGTTTGTTTGTTTCTGCGGCGGGAGGAGAGTTAGGGAGAATAGAAAGATATCCCAGTGTGACGTGAAGATGGAGGAAGGCGCCCAGGCTGCAGACTGGGACAGCGATGAAACCGTGATAGAGGGGTCGGTGACAGAGAGTGACCTGGAAGAGGAGGAGCTGCCCTGGAGAAGGTGATCACCATTACCGCTGGGCGAAAGTGGCCGCCGTTGGGCCGGGACACAGGCGCGAGGGCCCCTCTCACGTGTGCGTAGAAATAGTTACCGGTCTAACGTAGGTCTGGTGAGGCGTCCAGGCCCGAGCCAAGAACTTGTAAATAAACAAGGCCACAAACCCCAGTGTAGGACAACATGAGCTTTATAGCAGCTGGCTTCATGGCATTTAAAAGAAAAAAAAGTCTTTACGCTTAGCCTGAGGATGTACGTCCTCTTGCACGGCCAAAACGTGTTAGGTCTGAACAACTCAAATGCATTTTGTTTCAGACAGCTCGTAACTCAGGTCTAGGAGATGGTTAACGTAATTTCTCTCAGGAAAAGAATGGGATGGGAGGACTGGTTACTACCAAATTGGCAACGGATACTTTTATAAGAATAAAGAAAGTCGGTAGTTTAGTCCATCAAAAGCTTGTTGAAAATACCAAGTTTTCAGTGCTAGATTCAGGGAAGAGATGAGGCTACGGCCTTTGAGAAACCTGCAGGCCGGGAAAGACACGTAAACAGATCATGTCAGTGCTGGGTGGCAAGTCCAGGCCTGGAAGCCGCCCCGGCTGGCGTAGGAGCACAGAAGGTCTTTTATCCCAACCGAGGTGGCCTTCAGAGTCTGTTAGGGTTGACTTCTGAGTAGAGCCTTGAGGATGGGTTGGAAATCAGCCGGGTGAGGAACAGGCACTGTAGGCCCAGGGAACTGCATGGGTAAAGGTGTAGCTGTGGGATGCACTGTGATACCTGTGTGGGAATGTACAGTTGTAGTCTAAGTGGAGTATTACATGGTGAGGTGGGGAGGGGTGAGGATGGGCCTGGACAGGAAGAGAGGGAGAGGTCTTGTAGGGCCTCCTGTGTCCTGCTTCTGTCCAGGTAGGGTGCTCGTGGGGTGTTAAGTACAGGAGCAGCACGACCAGGTTTTTGTTCGTTTTAGCACGCCCTAGGCTAGACTGTTCAAATTTTAATGCCCCTATAAATCACTGTAGAATCCTATTAAAATGCGGGTTGCAATTGAGGAGTTCTGTGGTGAGGTTTACGATTCTGCATTTCTAACAAGTTTGAGGTTAAAGTTGGTACTATTGGAGAAGGGATGGCCTTTTGCAAAGCAAGGCTGCAGAGGTTAGTTTTGGAATCCACGTAGTCACAGACTGGGATGAGGAGAGCTCAGCTAGGAAGGAACACTGAGTGGAGGGAAGACTTGAGAAATCTTTAGGAAGTACATTTGGCAGGAGATGGTGGTTACTTGGGTATGGAAGATGATGCCCAGGTTTC
>VMDR010035920.1:0-10629 GCA_007922815.1 Macrotus californicus | reverse complement strand
GATGGGGAAATGGATTAAGATCAGGGAAGGGTGTTGTGTGGTGTTTGGAATAACTATAGTATGATAAGAAATATACAGTCTGAATAAAAAGAATAAAAAGTACAGATCAAGAGTAGTGTGTTATTTGGAACACGAATGAAGTGAAAGAAGAAAAATTAAAATGCAATATGAAAGGGAGAATAAAAAACACATTACACAATAAAAACAAACAAAACAAAAGAACTAAATAAATGGAAAGAAGAGAAATAAAAAATATGCACATTCTGAAGGACAGCAAAATGAAATTTGTCTCAGCTGTTGGTGTTCGCCCTTCTGACTTCTTTCTGGATCTGTCTTCAGTTTTCTCACAGCTCCAGGTCTTGTCTTATTCCTGAAAGAAAAAAAAAACAAACAAACCTCCTGCTGATTTTAAACCTGCCAACCCGGTTTTGCAGGTCTTCCAGGACACTGCAGGCAGAGGGGGCAGGCTCCCTTGTTTTCCTTTCCTGTGGTTCCACCAGGACTGGGCTGTCTGGGCCACAATAATCGCAGGGGCCCAGTTTCCAGCCCACGCCCTCAGAGCACTGTGTGGCCCGCACTCAGCACTCTGCGAATTTGCTCCAGGCTGGTGCCGATAATCCACCTCCTTTTGCAACCCTTTGATCAGTCAGTGAGGTGCACTGAGTGGGAGCAAATCCCACCCACCCTTCTCCCTCTTTGATGGCCTGGTCCCTGTGTAACAGGTCCCTGCAAAGTGGCTCAGTTCCCCTGTTGAAGAAAGTCTCTCTGGGCACTGCTGCCTCAATCCGTCTGGTGTCCTGAGTGGAAGCAAATCGAGCCCACCCTCCTCCCTCTTCCCTGGCAGGACAGCTGCGTGTGTAAGGGGTCCCTGGCGCCAAGGTCCCTGCATTGTGGCCCAGCTCCTTTTTTGAGAAAAGTCCCCTTGGGTGCCACCTGCCGCTCTTAACAAGTGCCCAGCTTCCCACACAGTCCAACTCTTTGACCAGTCCAGAATCAATCTGAGTCATGGCCAGTCACTGCCCATCTCTTCTCCCAGCTTCAAGTGTCACCCAGCTTCCCAGTTTCCCTGCTACTGTCCCAGCCAGGGACCGCTGCCCTAGCTGGGGTATGTTACTGGCTGTGTGTCACTTACTGCCTTTTTATACCCCTGTCGACTTTACACATCCAGGTCTCTGCTGAGATGGATCTGGGACTTCTGTGCTCTGGGAGGGGAGGGAGCCACTGGGTTGCTATCACTGACCCGGCTCTCCTCCCACAGGAGCCACTTGGTGCAAGAACAAGGGACCTTCCCATTGGCCTACAAAATCTCCTTACCGTGCGTTTTTAAGTGTCCTCTGCACACCTGGGCTTCTAAACTGCCTATCAGCTGGAATTCTGTTGGCTGTTCACTCTGTTCTTCGGAAGATCGACCAGGTGTCCCAGTTGAGTGCAAGAGCAAGTGGCTCAGCTCCCACCTACATTGCTGCCATCTTCCTACCCCCCAAGATGGGAAGAGCGTCTTTAAATAATTTTTTTAACTGAAAATATATATGCATCTACGTGCACATGAAATTTTGTGCCTCTTTGGTTGAAAATATACATATTTGAGATATTTGCCATCAATATTGCTCACTGTTAAATAAGTATACATGTATTTCAAAGGTTGTGTGAAAAAAATAAGAACACAGAATTATCCATTTTTAACCCCAGTGATAACTAATCAGTTACGTCTGCCATTAAGTTCCCAGTCTATTATCAAGTCTGCCGTTATTGATAGACACGCTTTCCCCAAATCTAAAACTGTGAGCTGCAGTATCCACTGCAGATGGGACCTTATTATTTTGCTTACAGTTCAGACATTTTTAATGATATGCAACATTAGACACAAATTCAACTGAGGTGTTTTTTTTCCCTCTTACTGCTCTGTTTGCAATGCTCTTAACTCTTTGAGTAACACAGGTTTATTTCGACATTTTCAGAAAGAAGTGAGAGTACCCCTTTTAGTTCTTCCATTGCAGCCCCCTGCAGCCCTGTGAGCAGGTCTATATAACTTGAACATGGCTAGAAATGTCCTCCAGAGAAATGTTATAGGCTTGTTAACCTAGCAGAGGCATTTTGGTGCTTTTTCAGAGACATTTTAAAAAAGCTAAAGACTTAATGTAGATATTTTGAAATGACTATAGTAGTATGAGTTTGAGGTGTGTTTGCAAAAACAAATTTGCCAATAAAATAACCTTTGATGTTTTAACTAAATAGTCAGAAGAGGGATACACTAGGATATCACTTTACTATCATTGGAGCCATGCAGTCTTAGGCTGGATAAAATATTTAAAAAGGTGCAGAAGTTGTCAAGTTTAAGGCATTTAAAGTTAGATGGAAAAGACTTTTCCATGTTTTAGTGGTCAAATAAATGGCATACCAAGTCAAGTAACCTACAAATGTAGTTCAGGGTTCAGGGTTTTCCTGAATAGATAAAAGAAGTTGATGGCATGAAAAGAGGGGCCACATAGTTACTTTGTTTTAAGTCATAGAGTCAAAGACACAACAATTACAAAGTTTCATGTGCTCCCGCAAGGTCATGGCTGGGAATTCGATGACCATTTCAGATGAAATCTCTGCTTGTTATACCACTTTTAGTGTCTGAGGTGGTCTCTCTTCAATTGCAAGACAAAGATGTTTCCCTAGTTTGTTATTATATTCAACCCTGAAAATTTTTAGAATTAAGCATGGAAGTGTTTAAGAGACTAAACACATTGTTTATTTCTTCACTTTATTTATTTATTTTTTTGGCTCCTGTATTATCTCATAAAAGATCCTTGATTTCCTAAAGCAAAAAATCCTGTCTATTCTTTCATTGTGCTTTATTTTTCTCTATAGCATGTATTACTACCCACACCCTATTTTATGTATTTCGATGTTATTTGACAATCTCTCCATTGGAATGTGAACTCTTCCAGGGCATGGACTTTTATCTTATGCATTCTATGATATCCCCAGCACTTGGAGCAGTGTGCAGAGCACACAATCAATTGGTGTTAAAAGAATGTAAATACCCATGAGAATGGGAGAAAAAGAGCCCATTTTAGGTTTATAAAGAATTCCAAGGAAGCTAAAAATGAAGAAATATCTCTTTTACACTACTTTGTCTTTGAAATTAAGAACAGTTTTTTGTTTTACATCATCTATACTCCAACGATTACCCTTCAATTTTCTACAGTACTTGGTTCTAAAAGGTATGGTAGAGATGGCGTTTACGTACTTTTGTGTTCTGGTCACCCATGAAACAAACAAACTTACTGAAAACCTTACAGTGTTCCAGGCACTTTGCTAGATGCTCTAAATTTGGAGGTGAAAGATATGACCTAGTCCTCAAAAGGTTTTGTCACCTCACAAGAAACCAAATATTTAGAACATGGTGCAATAAGACGGGGATAAGACACGGATTGTGAGGGGGGTCCAGTAGCAGGGTATATAATTCAGAATAGGATGGGCAGTGATGATTTCCTACAATATATAATAAACTCAGCATTGCCTGATAAGCATTATAATGATAAAAATAATTTAACATATTATTCATTGAACACTCCCTATATGCCAGGTAATTTACACACCTGATGTCATGGTATCCTTACAAAGATTTCATGTGATTAAATATTATTCTCATGATATAGATGAGAAAAGTGTCTTTAGAAACATTTAATTATAAGCATACTTCCTTTTATTGTGCTTTGCTTTATTGTACTTAGCTGATACTGAGTTTTTTCAAAATAAAGGTTTGTGGCAACCCTGCATGGAGTAAATTTATCAGTGCCTTTTTTCTGAAAGCATTTGCTCACTTTATATCTCCGTGTCACATTTTGGTAATGCCTGCAATTTTTCAAACTTTCTTGTTGTTATTACGTTTGTTATGGTGATATGTAGTCAGTGAAATTTGATGTTATTTTTGTAATTGCTTCAGAGTACTAGGGACCATGCCCATAAAAGACGGTGAGCTTTAACTGCTAAATGTTGTGTGTGTTCTCACTTCCCCACTGACCAGCTGTTTCCCCATCTCTCTCCCTCTCCTCAGGTAGCTCTATTTCCAGAGACACAACAATATTGAAATTAAGCCAATTAATACCCTACAATGACCTAAGTATTCAAGTGAAAGAAAGAGTCTCGTGTCTCTCATTTTAGATCAAAAAGTGGAAATGATTAAGCTTATGAGGAAGGCCTGTCAAAAATCAAGGTAGACCAAAAACTATGCCTCTTGAGCAAAACAGCCAAGATGTGGATGCAAAGGAAAAGTTTCTGAAGGATATTAAAAGTGCTACTCCAGTGAGCACATGAATGATAAGGAAATGAAATGGACTCATTTCTGATGAAGAAAATGTTTTAATATTCTGGATGGAAGATCAAACCAACCATAACATTCCTTTAAGCCAAAGCATAATCCAGAGCAACGCCTTAAGTTTCAATTTTAGGAAATCCGAGAGAACTGGGAAAGCTGCAAAGGGAAACCTTGAGGCTGGCAGAGGTTGGTTCATTGGGCTTGAGGAAAGAATCCATCTCCGTAATACACAGGTGCAAGGTGAAGCAGTGGGTGCTGATGCAGGAACTGCAGCAAGTTATCCAGATCTGGTTAAGATAACTAGTAACGATGGCTACACTCAACAACAGATTTTCCATGTAGATGAGACAGTCTTATATTAGAAAAAGATAGCATTTAGGACTTGAATAGCTAGAGATAGAAGTCCATGCCTGGTCTCACGGCTTCAAAGGACAGGCTAACTCTTGTTAGGAGCTAACATAGACAGTGACTTTAAATTGAAGCCAATGCTCATTTGCCATTCTGAAAATCTTAGGGCCCTTAAAGAATCAGGCTAAATCTACTTTGCACGTGCTCCATAAATGGAACAACAAAGCCGAGCGGCAGCACATCTGTTTACAACACGGTTTACTGGATATTTTAAGCCCACTGTTGAGACCTCCTTCTCAGAAAAGATTTCTTTCAAAATGTTACTGCCTATTACCAATGCACCTGGGCACCTAAGAGCTCTGATGGGGGTGGACAACGAGACTAATGTTGTTGTCATGCCTGTTAACTCAACATCCATGCTGCGGCCCACGGACAAAAAAACAATTTTGATTTTCAAGTCTTATTATTTAAGAAATACATTTTACAACTGCCATAGATAGTGATTTCTCTGATGGAGCTGGGCAAAGTAAGTTAAAAACATTAAGAAAAGGAGTCACCATTTTAGATTCCATTAAGAACATTTGTGATTCATGGGAAGAGGTCAAAATGTCAACATTAACAGGAGTTTGGAGAAGTTAATTCCAACCTCATGGATTGCTTGTGGATGAAAGATATTAGTGGGTGGAGTAACTGCAGATGTGGTGGAAACAGCAGGAGAACTAGAGTTAGGTGTGCAGCCTGAAGATCGGACTGAATGCTGCAATCTCATGATCAAACTTTAATAGATGAGGAGCTGCTTCTTCTGGACGAGCAAAGAAATTGGTTCCCTGTGATGGAATCTACTCCTGGTAAAGATGCTGTGAGGATTGTTGATAACAAAGAGTTTAGAATATTATGTAAACTTAACTGATAAAGTAGTGCGATGTTTGAGAGGATTGACTTCAATTTTGAAAGAAGTCTTACTATGGGTTGCTATCAAATAGCATCACATATTAGAGAGAAATTGTTCATGAAAGGAATAGTCCATTGATATAGTAAGCTTCACTACTGTCTTATTTTAAGAAATTACCACAGCCACCCCAACCTTTACCAACCACCATCCCGATCAATCAGCAGCCATCAACATTGAAGCAAGGCCCTCCACCAGCAAAAAGGTTATGACATGCTGATGGCTCACAACGGTTAGCAGACATTTAAACAATTAAATTTTGTTTTTATCCTCACTCAAGGACATGTTTTCATTAGTCTTAGAGAGAGAGAGAGAAAGAAAAGAAGAAAGAAATATCAATTGGTTGCTTTGTTGTCGGGTACCAAACCCACCACCTGAGTATGTGCCTCGACTGGGAATTGAACCTGTAATCTTTTGGTCCAAGGGACGAGGCTCCAACTGAGCCACATCAGCCAGGACAAGTGATAAGTATTTTTAAGTTAAGGTATGTATGTGTTTTTTTAGACATAATGCTATTGAACACTTAGTAAACTACAGTATAGTATAAACATAAATTGTATTTTCATTGGGAAACCAGAAAATTCATGTGACTTGGGTGATATTACTTTATTACAATGGCCTGGAACTGAACCTGCAATGTCTTTGAAGCCTGTCTGTAGTAACTTGCTTAGGGCTGCACTGGCAGAATGAAAAGCTGGAGGAGGTGGTGAGAGCAGCACACACCAAAACATATTTGAAACATAAAAGCATAATAGGGCACAGCAGGGCGCTGTCTCATTAGACTGAATCAGGTATGCTTGGGGAGTGGTTTGACTTAATGTTGAAAAAGAACAGGTCAGATCATGATGAGTAAGGATCCCTTCAAGGGATTTGAAATTTATACCGAAGTTTTGACCCGAATGTTTGCAGGAATTGTTAATTTTCTAGACCTGCACATAAATTGGTGGAAAGTTGCAGGTTATAAGGCATTTCTTTCTTTAGTAGGTCCTCACTCAGAGTAGAAGACCAATTTAAACAAATGTTCCATTCTAGGTTTGTAAATAAAGACTGTGAAAGGGAAGAGAGAAGGGTTAAAGGTGTTGGAAAGGCTGTGTTGTTACCCAGAACTCGCTCTTTGTCAGACGTTTTGAGACTTAAGGGATAATTCACAATGAATATTTATTTTCACTCTACCAAGTCTCAGAAAATGAACTTGGATTGTCACATGCTCTTCATTGATTTTCATCTTGCAAAGTAGGACTATTACCTCGAGGCTACAGAGGAGGAAATTGAACAGAGAGATAATGCTGTGAAGTGCCAGAGGTCACCTGGCTACTCAATGATGAAACCACATTTTAAACTGACGTCAAGACTCAGGATTGTTCTAGCTTTAGCTACTTTTTATCTCTAAAGACTGTGTTGTTCAACCCTTTACGTCATGACCTAAGGATCATGAATCAGTTTAGTGGTTTTTAATCAGCATTTGGATAAATACCCAGAATAGAACAAAAGAAAATAGAGTATCAGAGTGTCTCACATGCAGAAAGGGTCAACAGTGGTTAGAATTGTTGTTTCAGTCAGACATATATATATGTCTGAATATAAATATTTGTGTGCTGAGCTGTGATGGAAAATTTTACTTGTTACTGTTGGTTGAGGTTTAAAAAGTTAAAAAAAATCATCCAGTGAAATAAAGTTCAGATCATAGCTACTTGCCCAACTCATTCCTAACTTTCCTCTGATGTTGAAGTTTCGGAGATAACCAACATACCGGTATACTTCACAGCAATGGTAGGAAAAAAATGAGAAGGAAAGGCTTCCTGAGGGCTGAAGGTGGATAGCTGACCAGTTCCTTCCTCATTTCAGTCAAGGGCAAGCCAGCAAGGCTTCTTTAATTTAACCCTTCATCTGCCATATTGAGGGAAGACCGTCAGTAGCAATTGTTATTTCAAGAAAAATGTATGTGTGGCTCATGTACTGAGGTGGTAAACTGAGGAGGAATTCCCCCCTCACCCCAGATTTTTGCCCTGTAATGGGAGAGAAAGAATAGCATATGAAATTAAAGTGTGCGTGTATGCTAATATTCATACTTATTGAACACATATGCCTATGCAGATTTGTTATCTCTACTGTATATAATTATATATGAAATTCAACTAAATTCCATGTGTGTGGTGCTGTCACAATCTGTTTCTCTTTGAAACTCCATTCTATGTACAAACATTTTAACAACACATGTGGATTAGTAGTACGAGGAGATGTTTTTAAATGTTATGTTAAAGCAACAGCTTAAATCAGCATGTTAAGGGAATGTAAAAATGAAAATAGTACCGTAAGTTCACTGCTAGTGGAAATAAAATGTGGGGAGATATAGATTTCTGTACATGTATACAAATGTCCCAGCTGTCACTAATTTCTCATGGAAGAACCTTAGAAATATCGAACACCTCTTATTTTACATTTTAGCAAAGAAAATTAACTGCATGCCTAGTGAAAGAGATGTTTTAATTTGCTTTCTTTTTTCTTTTTTTAATTTGCTTTCTTTTTTTAATTTTTCTTTTCTTTTTAATTTGCTTTTCTTTTAATTTGCTTTCATTTTTCTTTTTTTTCCCCTTTATATATTTAAATATTAGTGCTAGTGCTTCTTTAAAGAGCATAGATTTTTTTTACTCTGTGGAATATTTAGATGGACATAAGTCTGAATAAATTATTGTAACTAGCTAATTATATTTAGGCTCCTGACTAGTCAGATTTCAGAGCATTGAAAGGAAGCAAATTTAATTGCATAGTGTCAACTGTTTCCAAACGCTGATGACTCCAACCAGCGTGAACTTAGCTATAGTGAAAGAAACAATTTCATGGGCATATCGCTCATATCACAGAATATTAAACTATATCCAAACAAACTCTTTCCACAGTGTTGCTTACTATAAACTATTATAGGAAGACCTCAGGGTGCTGGGCAAGAAGCATGGAAACTGACCCAGTAAAGATACATAAATTGTAATATCAAATTTGTCAAATCCTTGTTTATTGCTCTTAGAATTATAATTCCAAGGACATCGTTGCTGTTGTATCGCTCCGGTTTGGCTAATTCTGCTGTTTCAGAATGAAGATAAAGAATTATATGTCGAGCCCGGCAGTGGTGCCTGTCGAACACATGCCATGCTCTGGCTCTCACTGCCCTACTTTGAGCCCCTGCGCGAAGGTATAATTTGTGCAGAAAGGGAATTTATTATCTCAAATAACTGTAGTAAAAATATAGGGTCAAATGCCAGCATGGCTGGGTGCAGAGACGCACATGTTGGATTTCGTCGCTGCTTTCTTTCTGCTGACCACCTTTCTTTCGTGTTTGGGCTTCATTTTTAGGACCCATGTGGTCACAAGATGGCAGCAGCTGCTCCAACCTCGCACCTCCTCAAGTTAAAGCCAGACAGAAGGTGAGACGCCCTTTCTGCTGCGGCACCTCTTTTTGGTTACTCCAGTAGAAGTCCTGATGTTAGTCCCGATTTATTCCGGCTGTTTTGACTTGAGTTAAACACCTATTTCTGAATCACTCTCTGCATCCAGGGCAATTCAAAGTTCCGATTGGCTAACCTGGGCCTCTGTTCCATCCCTAGAAGCAGGAATTGAGGCCTAATTCAAAGCCCATGGACACAAAGTTTGGAATAGGCATTATTTTGAAAATAAAGAGGAGTGGACTGCTGGAGAACAAAAATATCCGTAATGCTCAGATCATTTTTATTTTCTTCCAACTGATTCAACATTCTTATAGGAATAGAAAATGTATGTACACTTATCAGTTTCAATCTAGAGGAAATATGGAGACAGCTCTGCTATTCCCACTGTGTCAAATACCGCTTTGTGATCTTCAGCAGATGACAATCGCTGTGATTGTCGTTCTGTCCAGTGGCATAATGGGGATAACACTGTCTTTTACCTACCACCCAGGCAGTTGTGAAGACCCCAAAAGGTAATGCTTATAATCAAAACCACAGTATATAGAAGTGTATTTAGAAGCTATGCTGTTTAATCTTTGTAATAATTCTATATAGTAGGTTTACTATAATACTTATTTTTAGATGAGAGACCTAAAGCTTAGGGAGGGTTAGTAGTTTGCCAGCATCACATAGTAATTGAGCGACTCAGTACCCATGTCCGTCTCATTACCAAGTTCAGGCAAATAGTCACAGTGACACTGATAAAAGCAATTGCTTTTGGATTCCATCATTTCTAAGATTTACCTGGTTTCACATTTTAACATCTTTAAAATCAGTATGCATCTTACAATTGATGGTCAGGGCCAAAGCATGGCATTGCCTGCTTATGTGTGACTTTTGTCATTGCTGCCCTCACTTTTGTTATTTCAATTGAATCTGGGAAATGCTGTGCAAATCTTTAAAAAATATTACACTATGATTTGGAATTGAAACAAAAAATTATCTAAGAGGAGGACATAGAAAAATGAAGCATAAACAAGATATAGTGAAAGGAATATTCATCCCTGGAGGAATGACCACAATTTACATTACCTTATAAGGCAAAGACCACATACTTTATGGGGTCTTAGAAAGGAAGACAATACCCCAAAGTGGATCCTATATTATGTTTGCCACTGGGATGTGCTCTAAAGAATTAACTGTCACATGCCGATATTTATCAAAGCCACAATGAATTTATTTTGCTTATCCTTCCCTTTCTATGTAGAAACATGGTAATAAATATTTATGTCCAAATAAGTCTCAAAAAGCGCTTTTGTTAAATATAAAGGAAAAGTGTTAAGTGATGAGAAGCATGGTGCCATAGTATAATTGGCGTCATTTTTTACTGTCTACAAAATATTTGTGTGTCTGGTGGTCTGTGGAGTGTAAGATTCTATGAAATATGATATTATTGTATTGAAGAAATAAGAACCTTCATGTTTTGAAGAGTTTTTCTTATCAATTCATAATGAATCAACCATTTTCAGAATCCTTAGTATAAAAATTAAATTTTTTATTCTAAAAATAAAACCATCAGAGATTTGGAAAAAACCTCCAAATTG
>VMDR010035919.1:0-10629 GCA_007922815.1 Macrotus californicus | reverse complement strand
ACAATTTAAGTATGTCATTGCTTCTTTGCACCAAGTATTTTTAATAAAATCAATATTTAAGAAGAAATAACTGGAAATAAAAGAAATGATATCAGCTCAGCCAAGAAGAGTTTGTTAAATTTCTATGTAAAAAGAAGAGAGACTACGTTTTTACGTGTGGACAAGGAGACCAGCTATTGGGCAGCAAATCAAAGAAGAAAGTAGGTCAGCGAGCCCCAGGACACTGAAATAAACTACTATTATTTAAAAGAGTGGCCGGAAAATGAAACTGCCCGTGAACAAGAATGCCTGCGAGAATAAGGGTAAACTGAACAGAAAAGCAGGGTCAGGGCAAAACAGTTGCAAGGCGCTGAGTGTGAACTCCATGTTCTTGGGTCAGGCAGAGGATGAACCGCAGGACAAACTTGTCTTTGAGAAGCTTCCTGGCGACAGCAAGCTGGTAACGAGAAGCCAACGGAGCTGAGGCCCTCCGGGGAGAAGGGAGAGGCAAGCTTCAGGGGTGAAAAGAGCTGAGCAGATTTTGAGAGTGGGTGTTAACTATCGACTCAACAGGACGGGCAATTTTCAATCAAAAAAATAAGAAAAGACAATCACTGCGGGGACCAAAATCCGTGATCAAATTCATTTGCATGACTTATGTTGGGAGAGCCATAGACCCAAATGGGACTGATTAACTATTTGATGACCAGGGCAAGATGGTAGAGGTGGGGAAAGTACCATTTCTCGTTTGCATCTTTAAAGATTCACTCTACGTCTTCTTGAACTCGGTGGAGTTCCAAAATCATAATTGCTAAGTGAGTCTAGATTGGTAATCTGAAACAGTGTAGGAGACTGGGAAGAAGGAACTAACTCCACATGAAAAACGTGGAACCCTTTTCTGTTTATCCCGGGAGATGTGACAAGTTTGATGGGGCAGAAGTTCCTTCATCTGAAAAAAAAATTGAATAGGTTGAAAATTATTTACACTTTGAATAGGAAGTACTTTTAATGAAAGTCGAGATTGAAGTCAGTCATTTTTTTTACTTAAAAAGCATTGAGCATCTATGATATTCATGCATTGTTCTAGGCTCTGCTAATCAGTGAATAAAATAATACATTGGCTCTAATTTCATGGTGCTGGCACTACAGTGGCAGGGGCATACCACAAGCCCATAAATAAATAAGACACCAGGGAGTGATAAGTGCTCTAAAGCAGCAATTTTCAACAGGTCTGCTGTAAGAATTTTTAAAGCATCCAATACCTGACATTTTAGTCAGGGGCACTGACCTCTTTTTTCCTTAGGTTGTCAAATAAAAAAAATGACAACAACCAACATAACAATAGCCATCTATTCAGTTGATTCATTCATGATGTGAATGAATCAAAATTATACCTCTATAATTTTCAACAAAAATATAATACATATTTTGGTGTGCCACAGAATTTTAGTAATTAGTTTATGTGTGCCATCAGATGAAAAGGTTAAAAATTGCTGCTCTAAAGGAAGGAAAAAGTAAGATAAAGCATGGTCAGTAGATAGAAAATAAGGGAACGAAACATGAGGTGTTTTAGATGGGATAGTCAGTGAAGGCTTCTCTAAAATGATGTCATCTGAGTAGAGACCTGACGGCTCAAATTGAGGTGAAGGAAAAAGGCACCTGGGTCTCGGAGGAAGAAGAATCCAGTGAAGAGAGGGAGGAGGTCTCGGATCCGAGGTTGTATAATGTCTGTGTGTAAAGGTCAGTGTCACTAAGCAAGTGAGAAGAGAGTTGGAAGGAGACAGGACTTCATCATGAAGAAATTTAATGATTATGAGGTGTTGGAAATTCATTTTTCACTTGGTCTTAGCCAAAAGGCTGAGAAACAATGGAAATTCATTCTTAAGATAATGGAAGTCATCAAAGGTTGTCATCAGAGGAGTGATGTAATTCGATTTGTTTTGAAAAAGATTATTCTATAAATTATTTGGGGCAATTAACTATAGGGTGACGGAAGAAAAAGTGAGGAGACCAGTCAGAATACTGTTGAGGTCCTCTGGGTAGAGATTAGTGATGGACTGGATTGAGGTGATAGTGCTGTAATTGATGGAACATGATTACATTTGGGATATCATTTTGAATGTAGGATCTTTAAAATTTGGCCAGGTGTTGGAACAGAATATGAAAGGAACAAGAGGCAAAAAGCTACACTTGGCCTGATAAAATTCTATTAACTAAGATGTAAAAGATTTGGAAAAGAATAGGTTGGTGGGGGCAGATGCTTGCTTATATTTGTTTGTTGGAAGAGTGGGAGCAGAATCATGATTAGGTTTTGGATATCCTAGGCTCAGAATGCCTATTAGCACTCAAAATTCAGAACACAGTTAGGCTGTCGGGTATGTGAATTTGAGCTCAGATGAGAGATTGGGACTGATGATATATAACTGGGAGTCATTAATTATAGATTATATTTAAAGCAATGGTACTGAATGAGATTATTTAGGGAGTGAGTGTAAATAGGGAAGACATACAGTAACCAAGTCTTGGAACTGAATGGCATGTTGGGTTAAGAAAGAATAGAACTGGCTAGCAGAATAGACCAAGAGGGAGGCCGGTAGGAAAACAAGAGTGTTACCATCTTGAGGTCAAATTAGTGATGTTGCCAAGATTTTATCTAAAATGAGTGTGAAACTGACCACTGGATTTACCAAGATGAAGTCTGTTAGGAAATTTGATAAGAACTTTTAAAAAGATCCATGAGTCTGACTGAAGTGTGTTAAAGCGGGATGAGAAAGCGTGTAGTCCCTTCAGTACACTATGAGGGGTTTTGCCGTAAAAGGGAGGAAAGATCGGGGCAGTGGCTAGAGGGGGCTCTTGAAATGGGAGATATTAAAACATGTTTTTGTGGTTATGAGAATATTTTTGTGGAATGGAAGAAATTGGTTATGCAGGACAGAGAAGTTATAATTTTTTGAGCATCCTTTGAAAGGGAAGGGATATTGTGAAAAACAAGCGGTGAAAAAATGAGGGGAGAGTCTTACGAGAGAAGGCTGAGATAGGGACAGACCTAGATGCGTCGGTGGACTTGGTCACACCGACGTCAGATCACTACTGATTGCTTTAATTGCCTCTGTACAGTCAGTCAAGTGTGAGGAGGGTAGAGGGTTTTTGGAGATTTGAGGAATAAAATAATTTAAGAATGACTTAGAAGAATAAAGTAGATCTTCCAGGAAATGTTGAAGCCCACTTTAAGTAAGTGGTTAAAAGTTTTATGTGAAAGCAGTCATCACGGTTTCAGCTTTATTGTCCGCACAGTGCCTGAACTCTAGGTTCAGACATTACAATGCTAGAGAATTGGGTTTCATAGCAACTGTAGTCTTGTCAGGTGTGATGATTTCCTTTATCTCAGATGCCTTTCCTTGCTTTGAAGTCTGTTCTGTCTGAAAGTAACATAGCTACTCCTGCTTTTTACAATTAACATTAGCAAAGTATATCTTTCTCCACCCTTTACTCTTAATCTGTCTTAATTTTTAAAGTAAATTTCTTGTAGGCATTTTATTGTTGTGTCTTTTTTTTTAATCCACTCTCACATTTTTTGTCTACTCATTGGTGCATTTAGACCACGGACATTCAAAGTGGTCCTTGATCTAGTTGGATTACTACCGTGTTTTCTATTTGTTGCCCTTGTTCTTTGCTCCTATTTTTGCCTCCCACTCCTTTTTTTTTTTTTTTGCTTTTCCATTTTCTCTCTTACCATATCTATTATACTTTTTCAACTTGTTTTTAGTGGTTGTCCTAGAAATATATTTTACAACTAAACCAACTTTACTTTTGAATAACACTACACCACTTCACAGGCAGTGTGCGTACCTTAAAATAACAAACGAATTGCATTCCTTCCTCCTGTCCCTCGCATCATTACTGTCATTTATTTTACTCACATGTAGGCATACATATGCATATATACACATGTAAAGTGTATACATTAGCATACATAATTGAATACATTGTTGCTATCTGTTAGATCAGTTAAGAATAAGAAAAGTTAAAGTTTTAATTTTACCTTTATTTATTCTGTTATTGATGCTCTTCCTTTCTTTATATAAATCTGAGTTTGACTTACATAATTTTTCTTCTAGCTAAAGAACTTCTTTCTCCATTTCTTGCAGGGCAGGTCTACTAGCAACAAATTTCCTTTGTTTTTATTTGTCCGAGAAAGACTTTATTTCTTTTTGACTTCTGAAGGATCATTTCAGAAGGTACTGAATTCT
This sequence comes from Macrotus californicus, assembly GCA_007922815.1. NCBI lineage: Eukaryota > Metazoa > Chordata > Mammalia > Chiroptera > Phyllostomidae > Macrotus > Macrotus californicus. The sequence continues at coordinate 6,400 of VMDR010035919.1, read as the reverse complement.
GGGTTGGTGGAATCTTTTTTCTCAACATTTTAAACACTTCTGTTCGTGCCGTTCTTCCTTGCATGGTTTCTGAGGAGAAGTTGGATACAATTCTTATGTTTGTTCTTCCAAAGGTAATATTTTTCTTTGGCCTTATTTCAGAGTTTTTCCCCTTTATCTTTGATTTTCTCTAGTTTGAATATACTATGCCTAGCTGTAGTTCTTTTGGCAGTTATCCTGTTTGGTGTTCTCTGAGCTTCCTGACTTTGTGGTTTCATCTCTGATATTAATTAGAGAGAAATTCTCACTCATTAGGGCTTTAGGCATTGTCTGTGTTTCTTCCTCTTTCTTCTCCTTTTGGTGTTCCCATTACAATTACATTACACCTTTTGGGGTTGTCCCACAGTTCTTGCATATTCTGCTCTGCATTTTTGTATTTTAATTCTTTACTTTTCAGTTTTGGAAGTTTCTATTGTCATATCATCAAGCTCAAGTATTCTTTCCTCACCCAGGTATAGTCTACTAAAGAGCCTATCAAAAACTTTAAATTTTTATTGCCGTGTTTTTGATTTCTAGTGTTTTTTATTCTTCCTCAAAATTTTAATTTATCTGTTTATACTATCCATCTGTTTTTGCATATTGTCTATTTTTTTAATTAAAGTCCTTAGCATATAAATCATAATTAAACAGAAATCCTGGTTTGATAATTCCAACATTCCTGCCATATCTGACTCTGATTCTGATGCTTGTTTCGTCTCTTCAAACTGTGTATCTTGCCTGTAGTATGCCTGGTGATTTTTGTGGAAAGGTGAACATGACAGACGGGGTAAAAGGAATTGGGGTAGATAGATTGTTAGGAATGCAGTGGTAAGAAAGGTGTGGGGAACACGTGTTCTGTAGTCTATGACTGGGCCTCAAATCTTCTAGGGAGCCCGTGCCTTGGGACTATGGACTTCACCAGTGGCTCTCAGTCCCCCACGCCCATCAGGTGACACAAAATGACTAGAGGGGATCGGAATTGCTATTTCCTTCCCCCAGACAGGTTAGTCTCTGATAAAACCTCAGCAGTTTAGGCTGTAGTAGAATAGTTTCTTCCGAGAGCAGACCTTGTTAAGAAGAACAGAGTACTCTGTTTGAAAATGGCCACTACTCCCGTTCCCTGTGGAAGGATGAGATTTTTTTTCAATGATTTTTATCATGAACAACTAATAGAGCTCCAGGAGGTAAAATTTACAAAAGTGTGAGGTCCTCCTATGGATGACCACCCCCTGCCCAACCCAGAGTTGTGGGGGTTTTCATTGTTTGTTTGTTTTGAATAAGAGAAAGCTTATTTAGAAAGTTACAGAAGTAGTTGAAGTAAGCCAGCTGGGCTGCGTAGGCTCGGGAAACAAATTATGGAAGCAAAAGAAGGAGTTTCGGAGAGAGAAAAGCAAAGGCAATGGGCATAGGGGAAAGAAGAGGGGACAGGAAAGGTGTGGGCATGCTCTCAAGAGGGAGCGTGTGCCTTTTTTCCCCTCACCCAGAGTTTGTAATCTCTCAGCCTTGTCTACGCTGAGCTTCTAGCCATTTACCAATTACGGTTTAGATTTCCCTGCCCTGGCACTGGTTTCTGCTCCAGTAAGTTGCGTTGGTCTGTATTTGCCCATCTGTCTCTCCATATTTTGGCACATTTTGTCAGTGATTTGCCCTGTGACCTTACTTCTCTAATGAATCTAAGAATTGGTATTGTTTTTTCAGTTTGTTCGGCTTTTTCCTTATTAATAGAACAGAGTGGTGACCTCTAAGTTCCTTACATCTGGGACCCCAGAGTGATTCTTTGAAAATGAGGATCAGATCGTTTTGCCCCTCTACTTAAAAAACAAATCTGCCAATAACTCCCCAGAATAACAGCCAAAACTTTTAGAATGTCCTATAAGGTCCTATACACAGTCAGGCTTCTCCTCTTCCCTGCCTGCATTCATCTCTCTAAGCTTACCCTCTTCAACTCCCTGTCATTCACGTCATTCCTAACACTCCAGGCTCATGGCTGTTCTTTGACCATGTCAGGCATGCTCCAAACCTAAAGCCTTTGCAATTCTTGTTCCATCTGCCTGGGATGGTCTTCTCCCAGATAGATCTATGAGCTATCTTTTAGTCTAGCCAGAGTGTTTTCTTCTTGGGAGCAAGCTCTATTGTTACCTAAAGGTTTCTCCATGAACTTAGAATGATTTGGTTGTGTGCTTCCACATACACTACATCAGGCTGTGGTACCCAGTAGTGATCATTGCTTCAGTAGGAAAGTACCCTGCCTGGAAAACAGTCTTGAAATATATCCGCACAGGACATCTTCCTGTGGACACACTTGAAAAACACAGAGAGCATTTGCTTCCGTGGCTGTAAGTGCAATTCTCGTTTCATCATTTTATTTTTAGTGCTTTCAGGGCTAACCACTGACTTTTGCTGATTGATGCATTCTTTATTTCAGACACGCAGTTGTGTTCAATCAATGGCAGTCAAGTCTTGGGGGCTAGGGAGCTATTCTTTCTCCTAAAGTGAACTGCCCAACACAGTTTAGCTCCATTATGTATAGGCTGAAAAATTTAACTCTGCTTCTGGGTTCATGGGGAATGCATTAGCTTAAAAGAAAAAGGGGGTGTTGGAAGGGCACTTGACTGCAGAGGGCAAAAGAGACAGTCTATCAAAGTGATTCTTATGCTAGGTTCAGTAGCAGGATTCTCACACATGCACACACACTATATATACATATACATATACATACATATATACATACATATATATATATACATATACATACATATATATATTTGGCCCGACCCCAACCTCAGACTTGCTGATAAAGATGCGGACACTTTACATTTTGATAAGTGAGACTAGATTACACTCCAAAGGTTTTATTTGAACCCACACTTCTAACACTTGTATGGAAGTGTGCCTCCTCCCCTACCTTCTCTTCAGTGTTTGCTGATAAATCTTTCGCTAAGGCTTTCTTCTTGGGCACCAACCTTGGTAAAATATATGATCGGCATAAAAATACACTTAAATATATAATACATATGGACATAAAATAAACATACTACCCCTATTTCTATGTATTATGAATAGAGAAGAATGTTACTCATTGATTCTCCTGTAGAGGAAAGGCTTCCCTAAGTAATAGGGAGTTAAGCGAAGCGTGTTTACTTGCAGTGTATCTTCACTGACTAGTCACCACACTAGAACAGAGAGCAAGTACGCTGTGCTTACTTCATGTAATATCCTTCGAAGAAAATTGATAATAAAAAGGGCCTCGTGATTTTGTCACCAATTTTTCCTTCAGGTTTTAACTTTTAAGGAGATCAATGACAGTGGAAGACTGAGTCCTGGTGACTCAGATGAACAGTCCCCAGTAGGAATTAATGATTCTGATTTGTATCCCAACTTAGCCAGTGATTGCTCTGTGAATTTAAGCAAGTCATTTTGTTATCTGAAATTGTTCCTTCATCTTTAAACTGAAGAGATTACACTCGGATTCACATTCACAACCATTTGTGGGTCAGGGACCTAAGATTCTGCTGAAAACAATGGCCCTCCTTCCCTGAAAAGGCACAAATACAACTATAAATAGAATTCCAAGAGGGGTCAGAGGTCCTCCATAATCCACCCACAGATTCCCTTAGAGAGCTTTAAGATGATTTCTAAGGTCTAAAGTATGTGATTAAAAAAAAATTGAATCCATTAACTTTGCTACTCCTTATGTGAATTAGTCTTAAAATGTAGATTTGGGCCACTCATGTCATTTGAAAGTTATAATTACTTTTCATAACTTAGAGTACTCTCAGCAGAGCAAATTTTTCCGTTTAAAAAACCTCTTCTGGGTATTAATAACATCTCAGGGTCAGCGAAGTTGTTAGTCTACGATGTTACTCAAGGCAGTGTTCCTTCTATAGCTCACCTCAGAGTCAACATTTAGCTTTGACTCGAAAACCCTCAGTATGGGGAGTTCACTCACATGTTTGTTGCTGGGCAAACATAGTTTAGGAATTTTCTTCTTTTTATTGAGCTGTAATTGGTCCTCACCACATAAGTTTCAGCCATTGACCTATTTCTGCTCTCAGGAGCTGCATAAACAAATGTTATTTCTTCCGACTTTTAGGAATTCCGTGGCAGCCTCTTTTACCCTGTCTTAATTCTCTGTATGCTAAACATTCCAGTATCATATATAATTCTTCTAGAAAAGCGATCTCATAAGATTGCTTTGAGTCCCAATTATCTTCCTCAGTGGAAGTCTTGAAACTCAGAGCCTAGAATTAGGCTCTTGGTCCAGAAAAGTTTGGACCAGCTCGTGGCTAGAGAATGCTTCCCATGCTTAAACTGCTGCCTCTGCTGTTAGGAAGGCAGGCAACTCTGCCAAGAGCTCCGTTCCTGGAAACAGGTGACTCTGCTGGGTCATTGTGAAATCGGTTGGGGTCACCTGAAACCATTAACTATAATCATCTAGCTCATCCTTATCCTCTACATTTTAGAATGAAAATAATCTTTCTAAAAACAAAACTCCCCATTGACCTCTACCATAATTGCGTAGGCCATCTTTCCAGCTCTTAGAAACCTTCTGGAATTCTACTGGTATTGCCATTCCTTATGACATTTTAATTCCAAGTTTCTTCCAACGTTTGTATAATCTACAAACGTCATAACCCTGTCTTTTTTTTATCCAAATGTATTGCTAAACATATTGACCTGTGGTTTGTCAAATATGAGCCTCCCTCTATGGATTCATTATTTATAATTCTTCACTCAGTCACTTCTTCACAACTTCTTCCAACTATTCAACCTCCTAATCTACAGAATGGAGAAGAGCTTGAGTATGATGTTTTGTCGGGGGGCAACGTTTATTTCTTTTTCTTTCTTCTTTTATTCAGTCTACCTTCTTTTCTCAAACTCTATTGCTTCATGTATTCATACTGCATAGCCTGCTCTTATATATATGGTCCCCTTTGCTGTGTGTTCATTTTGCTGTGGAGAAAAGCACCTACATTGTGTTTTTTGGGAGCCTTTGTATTCTGCCTGGGTGCAGGGCTGACGGAGTCTGTGCTGGCTCCAGCAGGCCATTTGCCCACGCCGAGCATCAGTCCCTGCACAGATGAGGTGTTTCCTACCTGCTCATTAGCGCTTGGCAGAGGAGGCAGCTCCAAGAATTTCATCACCATCACACCAAGTTATTTTCCTCCACCTCCAGAATTACTCAAATAGCAAATGAGGGCTTAGAGAAAATTTTAAAACAAAGTATATGTACCATACAGTTCAAAGATTCCTTTCTACTTTTCCAAGCCCCATTCCCTCATGATCTCCAAGCTCCTTCCTGTCTCCAGAGCTATGCTCCCTTTTTTCTCTGTACAGATACCCACATATATCACTTCCAATTGACAGAGCTTCATTAATCAATTGTTTGTCTTAATCATTCCATTGTTTATTTACCAGTCCTATGTTACTGGCACCAATTTAGTAAGAGTTTGTATGTGTAAGAGAGGAAATTGTTTTGATTTCAGGGATTAAATACATTTGTGTGCATGAGTCTGATTTCTCAAAAGTTATACAGGAATGAGATTTTGCAGATCCCATTTTTCAGTCAGTGTATAAGTAACTGGCCCACATTATATATTAACTGAATAAAATGGAATAATATGAATCACATGGACTGGGAATAACTGAATAATATGGACTGGGAAGGAACCAGTGGCTGAATGTTCCACATAGTTGCTAGGAGACCAGGCATTTTGTGATGTCACAGCTCCTCAGGTTGAGGGCCACTATGGTTTGAACTGCTTATCTGTGTAGGCCTGCCAAGACAGCCTTTGAAGCTGCAGGTTTGAAATTATGCCGATGTGGAAGGCAGCTGAAGAAAGGTTTACTTGACATGGCCCACATTTCCTCTGAATGTCAAGATGTTTCCCCTAATGTTGGATCTACTGATTCGGAAACCTCCCTTACATCTGCCTTGTGTGATGACCCATACCCTGGGGACTTGGACTTGAGGTCTCTGGTTGAAGAAAGTGCCTTTCAGGCTTTGTGTGAAGTGACCTTGATAAAAAGACCCCGTTACCCAGTCTGTGCCTCTGAATCAGATGAAGATAATGATTTTCTTTCTATGACCTTTCCCAGAAAACTGTGGAAAATAGTTGAAAGTGATCAAATTAAGTCTATTTGGTGGGATGAGAAGGGAACTTCGATAGTGATTAATGAAGAACTCTTTAAGAAAGAAGTCTTGGAAAGAAAGGCCCCTTTCAGAATATTTGACACTGATAATATGAAAAGTTTAGTTCGGCAGCTTAATCTGTATGGTTTTAGTAAAATGCGACAGAATATTCAAAGATCAGCTTCTCTAGCTGACTTTCTGGCAGAAGAAAAAGTACTCTCGGTCTTAAACAAGGTAGGTAGAAATTTT
>VMDR010035918.1:0-10729 GCA_007922815.1 Macrotus californicus | reverse complement strand
AGATGCTACCCAGGTGCTGGAGCTCAGAGGGAGTGAGTCTGAGTAAGTCTGTATGTGGGTATTTAAGGGAAACTGCTTTGGACTCCAGAGTTTCTTCCATTGACTCAATCCCCACTGGTTTTTTGCAACCAGAAGTTATGGGGACTTATCTTCCTGGCACTGGAACCTTGGTCTGGGGGTCCTGATATGGGGTTGGGACTCCTCGCTCCTGAGATATCCCTCCTGAATTTTTACCCACCACACGTGGATGTGGGACCAGCCATTCCACATCTCTACCCTTCTACCAGTCTGGATGGATGTGGTTTCTTTAATTCTATAGTGGTCAACTCAATTTCTGACAGTTCCAAGTGAGGGTTGTTCTATATTTTAGTTGTAATTTCAATGTGGTTGTGCGAGGAGGTGAGCCATGTTTACCTAGCTGCCATCTTGACTGGAAGTCCCTTATGCACATTTTAAATGTGCACATTTTCATTATTTTTATGGCAAAGCAATGGAGTCATAAGTTCAGCACTATGCAGAGAAGTGATTTTAAAGCAGAGGGCTGTCAGGTTACATTAGCATAGCTGCCTCTCCTTGTTATTTATGCTTTTTCTCTAGCGTTTTTACAATATAATGGAATTGGTCAATTTGATGTCACTGAGAAGAACACTTGAAAAATATTCTTGCTTATCTATATAACCAGAGTAACATTTTATTCACATTTAAATGCATGTGAATTTTCATCCAATGAATGTATCAGTTAAGTCAGAAGTGCTCATTTATTTGTTTCAAAGTATCCAAAAGTACCTCTGAAAGAAAAGTTACAGTTTGGTTTTTGAACCAAACTTGATTGAGCATTTGCCACATGCCATCTATTCTGCTACTTTCTGGAACATCAAAGATCACCAGAAGACAGTGGTTGCTTCAAGAATTGTATGGACAATAGGAGAGGTTATTTCTTTGTTTATTCATACATTTGTTGATTTATATATGCCTCATCTTGCCCCATAAAGACTTAAAATATTCCATAAAATGTAACACACTGTTAAAACAATGCGAATCAGAGGCAGGTGCGGAAGATGAAGTGAAAGATAAACAAGGGTAGAGCAATCAAATATTGCTAGACATAGGTTATGGCGTAAAATGCAGGCTATGGAATAGTATAGACTTGCTAAGTGATATAGATGAGTTGAGAATTGTAATTCAATGTGTGATTAAGTGTAACACAGAGTATCCACATGGTCAGTTTTCACAGATCAGGGAATGAATGCATTTCTGGATATTTCTCAAGGCATTTTGATTGAGTCAGTGGTGTCCTAGAATAAATGGTATTTACCCTGAGTTTCTGAGGAAGAATAATAATTGTTTGGACAGATTGAGTTGGGGGTTACAGAACTCTAGGCAGAGAAAAGCATGTGGCATGTGCGAAATTATGGAAGCATGCATAATTAAAACAGCATGGGATGTCCAGGAAATTATAAGTGTAAAGATGAAATGAGAAATGCACATGACGAAGGTAAGATGGGAGGCTTGCCTCTGGCCAGTTTTGTGCTACATTAATTTGGAATCTGACAGGAAAACATGGGTGATGCTGCTCCTCAGTGAATACAGTTTTGGATGGTGATTCCATCATGTTTTGGGGAAGAGATGGTATGAATTATTCCAATTTCAAACATGCCACAGTTTTTACAGTTGGCCTTGGAAGTGGGATGATGGTCTAGTTCAGTTGTGGGTAACCTGAAGGCATTTCCAGAATGGGCCTGCATTCACTCATTTCTATGGCTTGAAGTGGTCTTCCACATGCAAACCTTCAGAGCTGAAATGATGGGGATAAGGCTCATGAGGGATTTATAGAATCCTAATTACTTTTTGGTTGCCTTTAATATTTGTTTTAGCAGTAATATTTTTAAAAGATGCTGCTTCACTGAATAACTCTGATATTATACATTTTTTTTTCTTTTTGTCAAGGAAATGTATCTCACTTCAGCTGGGAACAGGTCATGATTTAAAAAGGACATAGCCAGATGCAGCATAGTGTCTTTAGTTTTATTCTTTGCTGCCTGTATCTCCCATCCATTCCTTCTCTGGACCAGTCTGGCCTTTCCCCCTACACAGGCATTAATATAAGCCACACATTTTTCCAGACATTGGTCCCCACCTCATGGTTAACAGAAAAATCCTCTAAGCACTGCTCTAATTGTTAATACCAGCCCCGTTCACATACATGGCTCACTTTTTCTCAGTGGGTAAGTCTAACGGGGTAGGTGAGCATTTACAAGTCTGCTGTGACATGCTCTAATTGTTAATACCAGCCCCGTTCACATACATGGCTCACTTTTTCTTAGTGGGTAAGTCTAACGGGGTAGGTGAGCATTTACAAGTCTGCTGTGACATGCTCTAATTGTTAATACCAGCCCCGTTCACATACATGGCTCACTTTTTCTCAGTGGGTAAGTCTAACGGGGTAGGTGAGCATTTACAAGTCTGCTATCTGTGACAGACACAATCCAAGTTCTTAGGTTATTTTAGTCTGTACTCACCATACTCATGACAGATTTTTCCAGATATAATCTTTTCTCTTCCCTTTGCTCTGTATCATACCTTCAACACACACCTTTGCCACCTCTGCTCACTGAAATTCTGAACATTCTTTGTGCAGTCCAAATGTACCTTTCCTTATGATGTCATTCATCCTAACTGCCCTTCAACTAACCCCCACTCTTTTGACTCCAATCACAATTTCTCTCTTATTTAATTTGTCCTGTTACATATTTTCCTTGCTAGACTCTGAGTTTTTTGTAGGTGAAAAAATTATTTATCTTTCTTTGTTTCTTCTCACTTCAATAGTCTCCAAGCCTCCACACTTTTTCTACAACTCTTGGCCTAGTGTCCAACATGGTGTTTTTTTGCTTGTTTTTCAAATTTGTGAAAGGACCCCCCCCATTTTGTTAATTAACACACCCATCACCTCACATATCCGTCATTTGTTTTTTTGGTGAGAACATTTCAGTTCTGTTTTAGCAAATTTCAGTGAAACAAAACTCTATTATCAGCTATAGTCACCATGTTGTATATTAGATCCTCAGATCATATTCATTTTATAGCTGTGTATGTGTACCTTTTATCAAGCTCTCCCTATTTTCTTCCACCCTCCAGCCCCTGGCAACCCACTTTCCTATTCTCTGTTTCTATGAGTTGAATTACTTTTGTAGATTCCATGCATTAGTGACACAGTGCAGCATTTGCCTTCCTCAGGTTTATTTTATTCACTTAGAATACGACTTTCAGGGTGCATTCATGTTGTCTCAAAAGGCAGCATTTCTTTTTTTTCATGGATGAGCATTATACTATGAAGGTGTATATATATATATAGTTTTATATAAATATTATTTATCCATTTATCCACTGGCAGACAATGAAGTGGTTTTCATGTCTTAGCTACTGTAAATGATGCTGCTGTGAACAGGGCAGTGCACATGTATCTTTTTGAGATTCTGTCTTTATTTCCTTTGGATACACACTTAGAAGTGGAATTGCTGGGTTATATAGTAGTTCTTGTCCATTCAGTTCCTCTGCCCATTTTTTAAATTAGATATTTTTGCTATTGAGTTGTGTGCATACTTCATATATTTTGAATATTAATTCCTTAACAGATACACGATTTGCCAATATTTCTCCCATTCTGTAGGTTGCCTTTTCATTTTGTTAAGAATTCGGGACAGGGGAAGATCAATGGGAGAAAATTGGGACATCTGTAATAGAACAATAATAAATAAGTAAAAAATAAAACTTAAAAAAAGACTTTGCTGTGCAGAAACTTTTTAGTTTGAGGTAGTCTCATTTATTTGCTTTGGTGTCAAATCCAAAAAATCATTGCCAAGATTAATGTGAAGGAGCATGCCTCCTGCATTGTTATGTAGGACTTTTACATATGGTGTGTGTTTTTCATTAAAGTCCTGAAGAATTCTAATCCATAAAGTGAAAGCAAATAGCATCTTTTAAAGCAGCAGCTGTGCTGACAGAAAACATGCAAGAATTGCACTGCACTGCACCAGGGAGATTGTTAGGAAGACACTGAAAGTCCAGCTAAAAGATGGTTCAAACAAATTAACCACCTCCATCGGGGTCTATTGGATTTCATTTCCTGCTGCTGGCCACGTGGAGAGAAAATGCCTCACAAGTAAAGTAGGCAGCTTGCTGAAATGTTGGGAAGATGTCATAAGGACTTGGGCTGAGGCCTGACAGCAACTGTATTCTCTGTAGTTCTGATGACATCATCTGCCTGTTGCACACACAGCAGCGAAAACAGGTTTAATATTTCTATTACTTGTGTGTGCATTACTCTTTGTAAGTTAGAGAATATTTCAACATCCATTGTTTCATTAATCTATATCGACAAATCAGTGAGTGAGGAGAGCCTGGATTTACTTGTCCCAATTATGGGTGGGGAAACAGAGCCTTATAATTAATTGTTGAGTAAATTGCTAAATGTCATGAATTTGCTGAGTTGCAAAATTAAGTCTAAAATGCAGAACTTTGACTTCTAAGAGTGTTCTTCATTGTTAAAATAGGAAGCACATCTCTAATTTTGGGAGAAAAGCCACTGGAGATGAAATCTAGATTAGAAACTTCTAACATTCTAATTCAGAGCAAAAAAAAACATTTTTTTTCTTTGCCTGCCTTGGAATATATTATGGATTTGCATTACAGCAATGCAGTAAGATGGAATTACATTTCCCAGAATACCTTTCTATGCATATTTCCTAATCAGTGTAGTTCACCTGGGTCATTTTTTGGCTTCTTCAACTTCTAGGCCAGGTACATATTTAGCTCCAGGTTGAAGGGCATCAGCATATTCTGCAGAATACCTGCAGCACCAAAGTTGGAGGCTTGGAGATAATGAATACAGAAGAAAATTTTGGGATAAAATAAAGGGAGAGTTTTTCCTATTTGTATGTTTATTTCATGTCTAGTAAAAGTGAAAACACTGTTTTTGTTATCTTTATGATGCACACACACATAATAAGATATAAATGTCTGTATTTCACTGGTATTAACTTTTGTTACCAACAATTACTTATACTTACTGCTTAGTAAGCATATGTTTTCTCAGTTATGTTTAAAATGTAATTCTCTTTTCACCACTCTATATTGTTAGTTTGTGCTGCAGTTTTTCCTAGAAGTGAATATAAAATGATGTTTTTAATAACTACAACAATTGGACAGATCATTGATTTCATTTGAAAGTTTAAGCACTGACATGTCTAAATAAATAAATCAATATTTGTAAAAAGGAGCCCTAGGTGGTGTGGCTCAGTGAATTGCATATCCTGGCCTGTGAATCAAAGGATTGCTGGTTCAATTCCCAGTCAGGGCACGTGCCTAGGTTTCAGGCCAGGTCCCCAGTAGGGGCCGTGTGAGAGGCAACCACACACTGATGTTTCTCTACCTCTCTTTTTCCATCCCTTCCTCTCTCTAAAATAAAAAAAAAATAAAATCTTTTTTAAAAAAAGGGCCTCCATAACGTAAGGTTCTATTTATCCTCATGGGTTCCAGTTCATATTTGTGGGTTTCAATTTGTCCGTGTTCTCACTAACTTTATATCCACTTTCCCTTTATACTGCCTGCTTTGTACATAGTAGCCTTACATTGGCTATTTAATTAGCCCCAGCAATGGGAATAGGTCAAATTTTTAATACTAAAAACTTTATTTGATTTTATATGCATGCATATATCACATATAATACATATGTATGTGTGAATATATTATAAATAATACAAAACTACACGTGTGTATGAGTGTGTGTGTATGATTTTAAATATTGCTACCACAATGGGAATAAGAAGGAATATGTCTGTAACAATCCAAGGAGACCCCCTGGGTTACCTCTTCATTCTTGCATATGCTGTGATCAAATGTTAAGGGCCTAATATAGGCAGATCTGTGAGTGATCCAGACCCTTCAGCAATGAAGGTGTGGAACATCTTAATCCAGCAAGTAACTATGACCAGCTGAAGTATTTGCTGAGAATGAAGAAACATAAAATATGTGTTGGAAGAAGGTAGCAGAAATGTGAACTATAGTAGATGTACATATTTCTCCTTTATTTTGATATGAATAGATATTGTATATATCAACTAATTTTTCACTGTTTCCATTTTTATACCCTCTACAATAAAATGTATTAATAGTAGTTAATTCTACACCTCAGATCTCAGTATTTACATTTCAGAATATCAAATGGGGAATGTGACTCAGCTAGAAGAGGAAAAAGATCACTCCAAAATAGATTCAGGAAAGGTGTAGTCTTTTGGGGAGTAGAGGATTAGCATGTTTTTGGTTTTGCAAAGCAATGTTGCATTATGTTAGGTGGAAGCATGGACTTGGAATTGTCTATATTTGGAAATTGACTTTAGTAGGCTAAAAGAGGTGTAAATAGGTGCCAACTTGACAAAGGGTAGACTGTGATGGATTTGTGTCCTTTCCATTTTGCTAAATTGGGACTGTATTTCCAAGAATCCCCTCCACTGAAGAGTTCCCAGTTAGTGAGATCCACAAAAGATATTTGAATAAGATTCAGAAGGCCTAGTGAACCACGAGGCAGGTGGAAATGGAAGATGGATGTAAACTGATGGGAGTGAGGACAAACCCACGAGCAGCACCTGGACCCACAGTGGGCTGAGACCCATCTTGGTCTCTCATCAAGGTCAAGCCTCCAACTTGAATGATGTGTATGTCCCACAGGAATGCTGGAGTCGTTTGTTGGTAGACAGCACCTGAGACAGAAATCAGAGAAGCTGAAGGAGACTCTGGTGGGAACTGCAGCAATAGTTGCTCAGCTACTGCCTCACACTGACAAGGTGAGCCAACTGCAAGCAGCAGTGTGAGTGAGCTGCCCCAGTGCATGGTGCCCCCCTCACCAGCCTTTCCTGTGTAACATTAGTTTCCCTTTCCACCTCGGGTTCCAGCACCAGACACAAAGACAGCAGCCTTACAAAACTTACAAGCAATTGATCAATTTTGTGTGTGTTTGTGTGTGTTCTTTGTGACAGTTTCTTCCCTTGATACTGCAGTGTTTCATAATTCAAAAAGTGTTAGATTCATGCAAGCAGAATATGGTGTCCTAATATGCAAGGGGTTTTGTTTTGAGTGTGTACTAATGATGATGTTCATAACAAAAGGTAAAATTTGCTGTGCTTTTACCATGTGACAAAACTGTTCTAAGTGCTCTGTATTAACTCTTTTTTTACAATATCACAATAACCTTGGAGGTTATTGTGCTATTACTATCATTCTTATTATACATATAAGGCAACTGAGGTACATGGAATTTAAGTCACATCTGGAATGTCACCTAATTGATGTGGAGAATACACCTCAGTCTCTCACCAGCTGTGATTGGAAGCCCAGGAGTTAGGCACCATGCACCTGCTCTAACCATTGTGTTACAGGCCTTCCAGTCCAACTCTGTAAAGGAAGCTCATTCTGAACAATCTGATCTGATTTACCTCTGTGTCAGATAGTGGGCTAGAGGAGGGGTCCCCAACCCCCAGACCACAGACCAGTAATGGGCTGCATAGCAGGAGGTGAGCAGTAGATGAGGGATTGAAGTTTCATTGTATTTACAGCTGCTCCCCATCACCTGCATTACCATCACTTGAGCTCCACCTCCTGTCAGATCAGCAATGGCACTGGATTCTCACAGGAGCACCAACCCTCCTGTGAACTGCGCAAGTGAGGGATCTAGGTTGTGTGCTCCTTATGAGACTCTAATGCCTGGTGATCTGAGGTGGAGCTGAGGCAGGGATGCTACTGCTGGGGAGCAGCTGCAAATACAGATCATTATTAGCAGAGAGATTTGACTGCACAGAGACCATAATAAATCAGTTGCTGGCAGACTCATATGACAACCCCATCAGTGAGTGGCAAGTGACAATTAAGCTGCATCTGGTGGCAGGCTTCATAATGGCAAGTGAGTTGATGTACTTCAACTGTACAGCTGCCATCTGGTGGCAAGCTTTAAGTCCGCATCCTACACTTATTTTAACCTGCATGTGGCCCACCCATTATTTTATTTACCACTTCCATCTGCACATCTTTCCCACACTGCACACTTATCTCAGTCACAGTTTTGGTAAGGCCACAAGCTAATCCTAGTCAAATGAATAATAAAACCATTGTCACTGGAGAGCTTCTTTGAAAAAGGGGGAAAGACTTAATGACAAGACAGCAGAAGACTCTAAGACTGCCGACAAAAAGAAAACCGCATTTAAAAGAAAACACCAAGAGTCCTACTTCAATTATAGGTTCATTGCAACAGGTGATGCACATTCTCCCAGCCTGCTTTGTATAATATGTGGCGACCAGTTGTCCAATGAAGCCATGAAACCTTTGAAACTGCTTCACCACATGCAGACCAAGCACCCTGCATTAAAAGACAAACCTTTGGAGTCTTTCAAAAGAAAAAAAAACAAAACATGAACACGAAGAACAGAAGCAATTACTGAAGGCCACCACTTCATCAAATGTGTCTGCACCGAGAGCATCATTCTTAGTGGCTAACTGCATTGCTAAAGCTGAGAAGCCCTTTATATTTTATTGGTGAAGAGTTGATCCTGCCTGATGCTAAGGACGTTTGTTGTGAACTTTTAGAAGAGGCTGCAGTTCAAAGTTGTTAGGTGTTTCTCTTTCAGCTAGCACCATAACTAGACAAGCTAGTGAAATAGCAGAGGCTACTGAGGTACAATTGTTAGAAAGGATTAACGAGTCACCATGGTACGCAATCCAGGTTGATGAGTCTTACTGATGTTGACAACAAGGCAGCAATGCTTGTTTTTGTGCGATATATTTTTCAGGAGGGTGTGGTTGGGGATATGATATATGCACTTTTGTTGCCAACCAAACCACAGCTGCAGAACTATTCAAGATTATGTATCAGGAAAACTGAATTGGTCATTTTGTGTTGGTATATGCATGGACGGAGTGACTGCCATGACTGGACGGCTTTCTGGTTTCACAACTTGGGTAAAAGAGGCCGCTTCTGAATTGTGCATCCATAGAGAAATGCTGGTTAGCTGAAAAATGTTACCTGAACTTAAGAACATTCTGCAGGATGTAGTTAAAATTATCAACCACATCAAAGTACATGCCCTTAACCCAAGAATGTTCGTGGAGCTCTGTGAAGAGATGGGGCACAGCACACACTTCTTCTTTTATACAGAAGTGAGATGGCTTTCTGAAGGTAGATCACTGGTCAGAGTTTTTGAGTTATGAGAGTCACTCCAGAGATTTTGTTTAGAAAAACAGTTGCCAGTGGTAGCACATTTCAGTGACACACAGTAGTTTATAAAACTTGCTTGTGTGACATATTCAACCTGCTCAATGAATTCAATCTGTCACTTCAGGGGATAATGAAAGCTGTGTTCAAGTTGGCAGATAAAGTGGCTGCATTAAAAGCCAAACTGGAATTATAGGGGCAATAAGGTTGGCAAAAATATATCGGGGGGCCAGGCACAAAACACTCTTCTGTAACTCCACGGGAGTGTTACAGCGCTCCTGCAGCATGGTTGCCCTCTGTCACACAGTCAGCACGTAAGTGTGAATATTGATCCCCCAGTGCTAATTTAGTAGGCTCCCCCCCAACCTTGTCCACAGTGTGGAGCCAATTGGCACACGCAAAGTCTTCCTCCAGCCTTTCCTAGCTGCCTACATCCGTAAGCACTAGATGCCCCTTGACAGTAGTCCAGCCACTGCCCTGATGATCTGCCTTGGAGTTGAAGTCTGGATGCCTGCCTACTGGACCCAAAGGCCCAGCCGTGTAAGACTTTATGTTCTAGAGTAGTTTAAGGTTCATAGCAAAGTTGAGAGGAAAGTGCATGGATTTCCATATGTACCCTGCCCCACACCTACACAATCTCCTCTATCATGGAAACCCCCCAGCAAAGTGGTACATTTGTTACAATTGATTCAATTATATAGACCTATCCAAATCACCCAAAGTTCATAGTTCACATCATGGTTTACTCTTGGTGTTACACATTCTGTGAATTTGAAAAAATATGTATCTGTCACGCTACCGTACAGAGTATTTTTACTGCCCTCCAAATCCTGTGTCCCACCTAGTCATCCATCCCTACCCCACCCGCTGAGAATGTTTTTTCAGGGTATTTATCATCCTTGAAGAAATATTTGATTAAAAATGTAGGGTTTTAAAAAAATTATATAACATCTGTCAAGTAAAAGTGTTTTGTAAGTGCTTAAAAATCAATATTCTAATGATAGTAATAGCTATATGAGGAGTCATATATTAAAGAACAACTTTCTGTTATCTGTTAACATTCTACAACAGCTAGCCCACCGTTTTATGCCAACCAAAAACATACAAGGTCCGCCCAGATAAAGTCCAACCATTGTTAACAAAACAAGAGCGATTTGCACAACACTGATGTAACCTGGCAGCCAAGGAGAGTGGACTGGAATGCACATGCATGAACAATGATGACTTCACTGTACTAGTCCGTGGGGGTGGTAGACACTGTTCAGTGAGCAGGGGTACTGTGTGGCTGTCACATTGAAAATGACAGGCGCACCAAGACAACAAAAATGGCCCAAATGAAAGAACAGATCAAAGCTCCAGAAAAAATACAACTAAGCGACGAAGAGATAGCCAACCTATCAGATGCACAGTTCAAAACACTGGTAATCAGGATGCTCACAGACTTGGTTGAATTTGGTCGCAAATTAGACGAA
>VMDR010035917.1:0-10622 GCA_007922815.1 Macrotus californicus | reverse complement strand
CTGTTGCATGTTTAGTTTTGGCTTTCATATATCGTGGTAAGATATTGAAATTCAACTAATTTTTGTACATTGATCGTTAACCTTGTGATCTTAATGAACTCTCTTATTCTAAGAAGTGTTTTTGGGGGATAGATTATATAGGGTTTTCCATGGACACTATCATGTCATCTGAGAAGAGCAACACTAGGACCTTCCTTTCTGATCTGTAAGCCTTTCAGTTACTTTTCTTGTCTTATTTTCTTAGCTAGAAATTCCAGAAATACGTTGATAATAGTGGTCAGAGCAGACATCCTTACCTTGTTCATGATCCTAAGTGGAAAGCATTCAGTTTTTCTTTATTAAGTTTGATGTTAACTATAGTTTTGGGTAGATATTGTTTATTAAATTGAGGAAATTCCCCTTTATTCCTAGTTTTCTGGGAGTTTTTATAAAGAAAATGTAATGAAATTTGTGAAATGTTTTTTTCTGCTTTAATTGATATGATAATGTGATTTGTCTTCTTTCATCTGTTAATGGTGGACTACATTTACCAATTTTATATTTTTTAATATATTTTATTGATTATACTATTACAATTGTCCCATTCCCCTCCCCATTCCCCTCCTCCCTGCACACCCCCTCCCACCCACATTCCCACTCCTCTTAGTTCATGTCCATGGGTTGCATATATAAGTTCTTTGGCTTCTACATTTCCTATACTATTCTTAACCTCCTCCTGTCTATTTTATACCAAGCATTTATACTTCTTATTCCCTGTATCTTTTCCCCCATTCTCCCCCTCCCCACTGATAACCCTCCATGTGATCTCCTTTTCTGTGATTCTGTTCCTCTTCTAGTTGTTTGCTTAGTTTTGTTTTGTTTCTTAGGTTTGGTTGTTGATAATTGTGAGTTTGTTGTCATTTTACTGTTCATAGTTTTGATCATCCTTTTTCTTAGATAAGTCCCTTTAACATTTCATATTATAAGGGCTTGGTGATGATGAACTTCTTTAACTTGACCTTATCTGGGAAACACTTTATCTGCCCTTCCATTCTAAATGATAGCTTTGCTGGATAGAGTCATCTTGGATGGAAGTCCTTGCCTTTCATGACTTGAAATACTTCTCTCCAACCCCTTCTTGGTTGTAAGGTTTCTTTTGAGAAATCAGCAGATAGTCTTATGGGCATTCCTTTGTAGGTAACTCTCCCCTTTCCTCTTGCTGCTTTTAAGATTCTCTCCTTACCTTTAATCTTTAGTAATGTAATTATGATGTGCCTTAGTGTGTGCTTGCTTGGGGCCAACTTCTTTGAGACTTTCTGAGCTTCCTGGACTTCCTGGAAGTCTATTTCCTTTGCCAGATTAGGGCAGTTCTCCTTCATTATTTGTTCAAATAAGTTTTCAGCTTTTTGTTCTTTCTCTTCTCCTTCTGGCACCCCTATGATTCAGATGTTGGAATGTTTAAAATTGTCCCAGATGTTCCTAAGCCTCTCCTCGTTTTTTTGAATTCTTGTTTCTTCATTCTGTTCTGGTTGAATGTTTATTTCTTCTTTTTGTTCCAAATCTTTGATTTGAATCCAAGTTTCCTCCCCTTCACTGCTGGTTCCCTGTATATTTTCCTTTTTTTCACTTTTCATCGCCTTTACTTTTTCCTCTGTTTTGTGACCATACTCAGCCATTTCTGTGAGCATCCTGATTACCAGTGTTTTGAACTGTGCATCTGATAGGTTGGCTATCTCTTCCTCACTTAGTTGGAGCTTTGATCTGTTCTTTCATTTGGGCCATTTTTTTTTTTTTTGTCTTGGTATGCCTGTTACATAGTAAGGGGCAGAGCCTTAGGTATTCTTGGTGGGGGGCAACCCATGTGGCTGTGTTGTGGTGCTGTATGTGGGGGAGGAGTCTAAGAGGGAACAATGCAGCTTGCTTGGCTCTCCACTGGCTTTCATGCACTTCTTCCACTACCCACAAAGCAAATTGGGCCCTTCTGGTGCTGCTTCCTGGGTGGGTGGTTTTGTGTATGTTCTAGGACCCTGTGGATCTCTCCAATGAACTCTCCTGTGAGGCTGGGAGCTTCTCCTGCCTCTGCAACCCCCAAAGGTTTTTTCAGTCTGAGTTTTTGAGGCTTTATTTCCTCACACTGAAACCCTGGGTTGCATGGTCTGTCTTGCTCCCCAGTTGTTCCTCCCAGTTTATCTGTATGCTAATATGGGACTGCCCAGTCCTCCAGCTGCCTCCTTGCTGGGAGTCCTCTTGCCTGGCTGCCCGTCTCTGCTCCTCCTATCAGTCTGGATGAATGTTTCTTCTTTAACTCCTGGTTGTTGGACTTCCACACAGTTCAATTTTCTGGCAGTTCTGGTTGTTTTTTGTTTTTGAATTTGTTGTTGTCCTTCTTTTGATTGTGTGAGGAGACACCGTGTATCTACATATGCCTCCATCTTCCCAATTTTCAAGTATTGAACCAAAGTTGCATCTCTGAAATGAATCCCACTTGGTCATGTGGTGCTCCTTTGATGCTACTAAATTTTATTCATTAATTTTTGTTAGGGATTTTAGAAATTGTGCTAAATTTGTGTTAAACATTTTTTAAACATTTGTTAAAATTCTTTTCAATGAAATAATCTGGGCCTGGAAAGTTTCTTTTTTTTTTAAGGGAATTTAAAAATTGTGAGTTAAATTTATTTATTAGTTTTAGGGCTATTTATAATATCTATTTCATGTTGGGTGAGTTGTGATAGTTGGTAATTTTCAAGGAATTAGTTCATTTCATCTAAGTTGTCAAATTCGTGCATGTCATGTTGTTTATAGTGTTTCTGTGTAATGTGATGTTTGCTACATCTGTAGTTTTATCATGTTTCATTCGTGATCTTGGTAATCTGTCTTCTCTCTCTCTCTCTGTTCTTTTTGTCAGCCTTGCTAGAGGTTTGCCAACTGTACTGTTCTTTCAAAGGACCAGCTTTTTGTTTCACTATTTTCTCTATTGGTTTTCTGTTTCCAATTTTAATGATTTCTGATCTTCCTGATTTCTGATTTCTGGTGCTCCTCCTCCCCCTGGGACTGAAGTGGGTCATGGAAGTGGAGAAAGGACTGAAGTGGGTCATGGAAGTGGAGAAGGGGTGGGGGTGGGGAAGCTGTTTCCATCCTTACATTTGGAGTGTTGCTGATGGGAGGGGTGAAGAGGTGGCAGGGAACAGCCTAGGTCATGGGGAATGGGTGTTCCTGTAGAGCTTGTGTGCTCACTCTCTCCCTGACTCCATGTTGCATTATGAAGTGGGTGGAGGTAGAAGGAGGGCAAACCCCAGATGCCCCGAGAAACACAATCTCATTTAAACCTCATCATGCAGTCAGGAAGAAATGGACACTGTCAGCCATAACGTCTCAGGACACATCCCTCCCTCTGCCAGCACCAACCTGGAGAGTTCTGGAGGCTCCTCATGTGCATTTCAGGAACCTTGCTCAGGAGGACTTTTTTCTGAAAGTGTTTGTGTTTGAGGACTCAAATCTCCTACTGAGTTCCAGAGTTTCTTCTTGTTTGTAGAAGTGAGGTGGCTTGGATGGTACCAGGCCTCACCTTCTGCCTGGGTGGGGCTTTCTGCTCCTCAGCCTGCCCAGGCTGTCGTGGGAGTGAGTGGGGGCATGCCCAACAGCACAGCTGGGCTCTCCATTTAATAGGAGCACCCTGGCTGCCTTTCACATATAAATGTATGAGGGGAACGCTTCCCAATCCTTTCGGAGTTCAAACAGCACTTATAAAATGGCATTTTGATGAGCTGAGCATAAATGAGTTGGAAGCATTCAGATAACATTTCCCCAGGGTTAAAAAAAATGACGAGGAAAGTGCTTGGCAAAGGGTCTGAGGGGCTGGGCCAAGAGTATGAAAAATGATTTGAGATGTTGTGATGAACCTAAACTACCACCAGCTTCTACTGTCTCTGCTGTGCAGAGAGCCTGGGAGAGAAGGCCTCGGGCAGGAAGGGAGCACTCCTTCTCCTGTGGAGTGGAGAGAGTTACTTCGCAACCATGGTCATCTACGTGGGCCTTCTCACCTGGGCTGTGTGCTGTCAGATCCTTCCACCCACCCATCCATCCATCCATCCATCCATCCATCCATCCAACCAACCAATGAGTACCTATGAAGCGCCTGCCATGTGCACAGCTCTGGGAAGACTGCAGTAGCAGCCTCGCCGTTGCAGAGCTCAGTGTGGTGGTGGGAAAACCTTGTGACAAAGCCTGCGGACAGGCCAGGGCTACAGGAGTCCGGGGAAGAGTGGTGCCCCTTTGAGATGATGAGGGGGACTAGCTTGCCAAAGTTTCCAATGACATCCCAGTGGGGTATTAGGATGCCTCCAAGTGGGACCAGGGTCACTAAAATGGGAATGTCACTTGTGATGAAAAGTGAAGGAAAGGGTTCACCCTACCTTTGAGCCCAAAGCTGCACCAAATGTGCTCCATTAGAGTGGAATCTAGAAAGCACAGCCATGGGAGGCTCATCATTGCTAAGGGAGAGCCCCTCCCTCTAATCACTGCCTTGGGACCATAGCTTGCTACCCCATGCAGCCCCCACCACAATCCTATGTGGTAAATACTCTTGCCCTCCATCAGGAAAGAAGCTTAGGGACAGGACTCAGCCAAAGGTCACCCAGCTGGAAAGAGGGGAGCTGGGGCTGAATTTGGGCTCAGTGGCCCCCGCACTTGGTGATGGGCTTCTGTTTGGCAGGTGAGAACAGAACCAGGGCTCCAGTTGCTACAAAATCCAAGCTCTGTCCTCAGACTGGGCATGGGGTATCTGAGCTTCACCAGAAAGAGGAATTGCTGAAAATAAGGAGGACACACTGCCCAGAACATGCTGCCCAGGTGGCCTGTCAATGAACCTGAGTCCTTGGGGCAGAAGACAAACTCTTGGAAGAGATTTGGAGGTGGTAGGACTTGATTTGTAATTATACTGACCTATCCTGTCTCAAAAGGGAGCTTGTAATGTATGGATGCTTTTTCTGCCTTGGACGGTTATGCTTTGGGTCAGTGATGTACATTTAAATGTTGGGGGACCTGAGACAAATACTTCAGACATCTTTTCCTCACTTTCTGACTTGCCACCTGAGAAACCCCTTGCTGATGTGCCCTGCTGGGCATGGGATCCTCCAAGTGACATCTGCACACTGGCCTGCTTCTAAATGTAGAATCACCACAAATATGACAGCTACCAATGCAGACCAGAGCCGGGGTGTGGCACTGCCCACCGCAACTCCCGGAAAGCCAGTGTTTGTGCCCTCTTGTCTAGGCTCCTGGGAAAGTTTTGAGCAAATTAAAGCAGTCTTCTCTCAAAGTGTGCAGGGGCTGATCTGGGCGACTCCATGTATTTTAAACCACATTAAAGAGTACACGACAGGTACGTGGCAAATGGAGTTTGGTTCAGGCTTAGGTCGTGGGGAAGAGTTTCCGCCCCACGTGGATGTCAAGGAAGATGTTTGAAAGTCATGCAGGATATGGAGAGACTCTCTGTTGTGAGGGACCCTCCTGGAGTTCATGATGTTTCTGACATATGTTGTTCATTTGCCTCCCTAAATGGTGACAACAGGGAAGGCCCCACCCATTTCTCAAGTGTCCCTGAGACAGCCTTGTCCCTCATTGATGAAACCCACCCATAAGGAGACATTTTGGAAAGCATAAAAAGGTGGACTGTTAGGTAAAGTGTGCTTCTCTCTTTCCCTCTGAGAACACATGACTGCTCTAGACATCTAGAAACTTCTGAGGCCCATCCAAAATTAGTCCCTTTGAAACGCAGCAGGTTACAATGGTTTTCCTGGACAGGTGATGTTTTTCTTCTTAAACTGCTCAAAACGAGAAAATTACTGTTGTATTCCAAAACAACAACCAACAAAAATACCCTGTAAAGAATCGATGCTTTAGAAGGCCAGCTGCTCTCAGCCCTTGCCTTGGTAAGAATGTTGTCAACTTCTAAATATGGGAGTGTGAAATATCATATGTTTGTGAGCCCCACTCACCATGTGGGTAAAGGTCAAATTCTGTCCTCAGCACCTGTGGCATGTCCTCTGTTGTCAACAAGCCCTAACACAGGGTCTGCTGGGGACACTGAAGCACCTTCTGCTGGCAGCTCTTCTGGGAACTCTGAGGCAGCAAGGTTCATGGGTGCTCTCTGAGTGTGAAGGGACCAGGGGGTCCTGACCTCTGCCAGGCTGGGATATCCACCCATCCCCGGTGTCCGCAGTAGGGGCTGCGGGTAGAGCCAAGAGATGTTCAGCATGCACTGTCTGAACCCGCTCCTGTTCATGGAATGGCCCGTCAAAAACACAGACCACTCCGAGAGCTGACCTTTCCATCAGGATGTGTGTTTGCGTGACAAACGTGTAGAGTTCCCCTTTTGTACACGGTGTGGTTATGGGGGCCCAGGAGAGTGTGTAAAAGTGGGAAGCTGGCTCCTCACAGGAAAAACTAACTGACCAGCAAGTTCTCACTGAGCATCTGTCAGCCGTGGCTATGCCCTGAGGTCCACCTAAGAGTGACAATTCCATGTGTTTGGGCCGGCAGTGTTGGCACTGAATGCACACGGGCAGCATGGTAACACAACATAGGGCAGCTAGCGAGGTCTGCACAGGGAGGGATGCTGGTTGTGTGGCCCAACCACACCCAGGCCCTCCGCTCCCTGAGGTGAGACAGTGGGAGTCGAAGGTGAGGTTCGGGCTGTGAGGGCTGTGTGTCCAGTCCCCACAGCTCGTAACCCCTGCCTCCTTAACCCTCATCTCTCATCACCGTGCCAGGATGGAGATGCTGTCAAGGCCCTCAGGTTACACTCAAGGAAACTGAGTCCCAGCAAGTGACATGCTCAGTCACCTGCTGGTGAGGAACAGTGCCAAGACCAGGGCGCAGGCCACCCAGCCTCAAAGCCTGTAGTAGAGCTGTGCTTTGGGGACCTTGCCGAGGCAGCGTTGTTCTGATGATGACAAACCTGAAGACTTAAGCTCTGGGGCCTCCTGGCCCAGGGAAACCCCTAACCTGGCTCTAGGCCTTCCCTGCATTCCTGGTCTGAGTCCACCAGGGTAGCCCATACCCCTGCTGCACGAGAGAAGAACCTGAGGGCCCATGTGGGCCAGTCAAGGGCCCTGTGTGGAGCCAGAGGACAAGCCAGTGTGCATACTGAGAGTCAAGGCCTCCTGGCCCTCTTGTGCCCTCACTGTCAGAAAGTCAGATGGAGCAGGGACCCTGGGGTGCCTGAATCATGTCCTGTTGTCTCAGGGTGTTTGAAGACAGGGTAACGAAAGGGGGCTTTGGGGTCTTTAGACTACCCACAGGCCATCAGCCTTTCCCACTGGGCTGGTGCATCACGAGTGGCGCTCAGTGGCCAGTTGCAGCTCCACTTCCTGCTGTGGCCACTGGCACTTCCTGCCCTGTGGCTGGGTGGGCTTGGGACCAGTTCTATCCAAGTGTTGTGAGCCCAAGCGAGAGCTGTTAACCTCGGTGCTGGTGCAAGGCCCTGTGAGCACTCTTTCCTCCGGGCAAAGGTGGACAACCCTCAACGTGGCAGTTCCTCCATTCGGGGGGATTCCCGAGTGACCCCAGTGAACATCTGGGGTTGGAGCTGCAGTTCCCAGACCCAGGGAACCATGGGTACCTGGCAGGGCAAGCCAGACCAAGAGGATAGGGTGCTTGTGGGAAATGCTGCTTGAGAAATCAAGCACTTTGTCAAATTTGTAGGTGACGTGGCTAGAAAGTTGGAAGTTCAACTTCAAATCCAGAAGTTTCCAGTGACTGCCCTAGGGTCCTGCTGCGGACAGTGGCATGATCAGGATGAGGAGAGGGCCACGGTGGCCGTGCCTCATGTGCTTGCTTCCCAGGGCACTGTTCTCTGCACACAGAGTGTGTCTGTCACTCACTGGGGCAGAGAGGTGTCTGAAGGACACACTGATGCTGTCCTTGGATGACTCTGAGAACTGTGGTCAGTAAGGCAGTGAACAGGCCAGCCTTGTCTGGTCCTCATTCTCTCCACCCTTCTTTGGGTGCCGGTGCCAGGTACCTCACCTCCGACCCTGTGCAGGCAGCATTGCTGTCCCATGTCACAGAGGAGGCCTGTAAGTTGAGAGGGCTGTCACCTCACCTGCTGACTGACATGAGCCAGGCCCATGTCACCACCCTGCACTCACTGGCTTTAGCATAGCGGTAAGTGGGAATGAGTTTAAGGAATCATTGCCTGAGTTGAGAGATTCTTCTAGAATGGCCAAATGCAGTGTGGATCTAATCCATTATCAAGGGTGGGCCTGGGCAGGGACCTGTGTGGAGCTGCACGGGGGAGGGTGTGACATGTTCTTTTTCTTTATTTTCCTTTTTATTGAATGTATTGCGGTGCCATTGATTAACAAAATTACACGGGTTTCAGGTGCACAATCCACAGCACATCATCTGCACACGGTGTTGTGTGTTCGCCACCCCATGTCTCCTTCCGTCACCACGTAGCCCCCCTGCACCCTCCTCCGCCTCGGTCCTCAGTGCGTTTTACACCAATGCTCCTCACACCCCAGTGTGCACGTCAATTATTTAGAGTCTTGTGGGAAGGCAGAGTCTGGCTCAGCATGTCTGGTGGGGGGCCTGAGATTCCGCATTCCCTCCAGGCTCCCAGGTGCTGTGGAGGCTGCTGGGCAGGACCACCCTTGGAGGAGGAGTGGAGGCTTTGATAACCAGAGCTCCTTCTGAGAGCAGTGATGGCTGGGGAGACACCAGCTAGGCCCACCAGTGCAGGTCCCCCGGAGCCCCGGAGCGCTGTGTGGGGCTGGCGCTGCCCGGGGCATCCTGATGGCAGTGATGCTGCTAAGGGACTTCAGTGCGAGGCCCTGTATGTGCCGCATTCAGGACAGGCAGTACTGTATTTTGATCTCTGAAATTTGGCTAATTGGGCCACAGAATAGATTGTCAAATAAGTTTCGTTTTCTGGCATGTTGAAATAGTTAGAAGTAAGGGAGCATTTCCTTCTCTTTTTGAATAAAGCAGACAATGAGGCAGGCTAAGCCGCTCTGGTAGGCAGAACTCTAAGAGGGCTGCCAAGGCCTCCACCAGCTGTCCCCTGCCCTCGCCCTCCCCGACCCTGGGGCGCACACACCTTCTCCCAGGCGTTCAATCAAACGCTGATGTAGCTGCTGCTGGGAAGGGATTTTGCAGCTAGAGTTAAGATCCCCCAACCAGCTGACTTGAAGATAAGGAGATAATCCTGGGTGAACCTGGCCTAATCAGGTGAGCTCTTAGAAGGGACTGGGCTCTTCTTGGGGAGAGAGATTTAAAGTGAGAGAGATTGTCCTTTGCTAGTTTTGAAGATGGAGGGGATTGTGTGCAAGGAAGGCAGCTGGTCTCCAAGAGCTGAGAGCAACCCCTGGCTGATTGCCAGCAGAGAGACGGGGGCCTAAGTCCAGCAACTCATTTGTCCAACAACCTGAGCGATCTTGCAGGCAGAATCTTCCCTAGAAACTCCAGAAAGGGATGCGCCCACCTGATGCTTCTGCTTCATTCTCGTGAAACCCTGGGCAGACTCCTCAGCCACGCCAGGCACGCCAGGCACGCCAGCCACGCCAGCCACGCCAGCCACGCCAGCTGTGGAGTTCTCGCCTAACCAGCTGTGAGCTGACCGATGAGTGTTGTTAAGCTGTGAAGTATGGAATAATTTTATGTAATGAATAGAAAACTAATATAGCTACAAGAGGAGACCTTTCGAACACACGGGGTGGCGTAGCCCTGCACACGGGAGGGAGCAGTTCATCTTTTTATACTGAAGTTATGAGTCAGAATGACAATTCAAGTGTTTGAAATCTGAGAGGCATAGTTTTTCTACCTTCAAGTTAATTTTGTATGTAAATTGGCTTTCTTCTTCTTATAGGAAAAACTAAAGACGGTATATTAAGAAAAGAACTAATGTTTTCTTAAAATAACTGTGCCTGAGAAAGACACAATTGTAGTATTTTAAGTATGATGTCTATGTTTTTCTGCTGTCTAGCAGGAAAAATACAGTTTGAAAGCATTTGGTTAACCACGCGCATTCATAAAGGGAGGGTGGAGTGGGGGCGGGGCGCTGAGCTGGAGTAGAGCGCTGTTGGAGGTTCCGCGTAGACTTTTTTCTGGTTGTGTTATCCGAATTTCTAAAGGAGATCTCAGTTGCTTTCTTAGTCAGCTCTGGCTGCTGCAGGAAGGTTCCACAGATGGGGCGGCTGACACAAATGTGTTTCTCACAGTTCTGGAGGCTGAGAAGTCTCAGATCAAGGTGCCAGCAGATTTGGTTCTGGTAAGAGTGCTCTCTGGGGAAAGGGAGAGAGGGGCAGGTGGAGAGAAGGAGGAAGAGAGGGAGGGGGAGAGAGAGAGAATGAGGAGAGGGAGCTTTCATGAAGGTCACTAGTCCCATTCATGAGGCTCCGCCCTCTCAACTTCACCACCTCAAAGGCCCGCCTCCAAATACCATCACCTTGGGTGTTAGGTTTTCCACGTAGAAATTTTGGAGGAACCCATACTTTCAGACCAGAGCAAACCTGATCTTCCACTGATGTTTTCCCAACCAATGGGACTTCATGTGAAGGCTGGTCTAGAGGCGAGGTCAACTGTTTTTGGCAACAATTCCTTGTAGATGAGAAGTTTGTTGTTGTTTTTTTTTTTTTTTTTTT
>VMDR010035916.1:0-10635 GCA_007922815.1 Macrotus californicus | reverse complement strand
GGTGTGCAGGGCAGAGGGGAGGGGTGGGAAGATGGGACAACTGTAAGCATAATCAATGAAATATATTTAAAAATAAAAAAAAAAACACATCATGAGAGAACTCTTGGTCCAGATGGAGGCTTAGGTAGATACACTTTGTCTCCTTGTGCAACCACAGAAAGAGTTCCAACAAAACCTCAAAACAAATAACACTCAGAACTGTCAGAAAATCAAAATTTATAGAAGTCTGACAACCAAGGATTCAAAGAAGCCACATTCATCCAGATGGGTAGGAGGGGCAGCGAGGTGGAGATGGGCGGAGAGGTGAGGAGGTGCAGAGTGGTGTGGAGAGGTGTCAGCAGTGGTCCCACATTCATGTGTGGTGGGTAAAAATTGAGAGTTATACATTGAGATTGAGCCATCCCAGTCCCAGGCCAGATCACACAGCCCAGGATTCCAGTGCTGGGAAGGTAAATCCCCATAACTTCTGGCTGTAAAAACCAGAAAGAGTTGGGGCAACAGAAGAAACTGCCAGGTTTTTAGGAGACTCCACTTGAAGGGCATGTAGAGTCTTAGAACTTATGCAAACCCACACACTGTGGGATTCAGCACCAGGGCAACTGCTGTAAGGGTGCTAGTCACTTACTAGGAGTGGGGTGCAGTGACTGAAAATGGGGTAACTGCTGGGCAAACCTCCAGAAGCCAGGCAGCAACACTGTCCTCTCTCCAAGCCTGCCCCCACACAGAACCACAAAGTGCAGTAGGTTGCCCCATCCTGGCGATTACCTAAGGCTCCACCCCACAAAATTTGTAGGTGCTTTTCTACAACAGGCTACACTACCAAGATAGGGAATCAAAGCAGCTCTACCTAATACACAAAAACAAACATAGGGAGGCCAAGAAATTAGTAGACAAAGAAATATGGCCCAAATGAAAGAACAGAACAAAACTCCAGAAAAAGAGTTAAACAAAATGGAGATAACCAACCTATCAGGCGCAGAGTTCAAAACACTGGTGACCAAGATGCTCCAAGAACTCACTGAGCCCTGGCTGGTATGGCTCAGTGGTTGAGTGCTAGTCTGCAAATCAAAGGGTTGCCGATTCGATTCCCAGTCTAGTGCACATGCCTGGGTTGCCTGCCAGGTCCCCAGTGTGGAGCACACAAGAGACAACTACACATTGATGTTTCTCTCTCTCTCTTTCCCTCTTCCTTCCTCTCTCTAAAAAATAAAGTAAAATCTTAAAAAAAAAAAAAGAACTCATTGAGGATGGCAACAACATAAAGGAGGAAATTAAGGTTACACTAAATGAAATAGAGGAAATCCTACAGGGAACCAACAGTGAAGGGGAGGAAGCCAGGATTCAAACCAACAATTTGGAGCATAAAGAAGAAATAAGAATTCAACTAGAACAGTAAGCAGGAACAAGAACTCAAAAAAAAAAAAAACAAGGATAGTATAAGAAGCCTCTGAGACAGCTCCAAATGCACCAACTTCTGAATCATAGGGATGCCAGAAAGAGGAGAGGAAGAGCAAGAAATTGATAACTTATTTGAAAAAATAAAAAAAGAAAGCTTTCCTAATTTGGCAAAGAAAATAGACGTACGAGTCTACAAAGCACAGATAGTCCCAAACAAGTTGGACCCAAAGAGAACCACATCAAGACACATCATAATTAAAATGCCAAAAGTTAAAAGTAAAGAGAATCTTAAAAGCAGCAAGAGAAAAGCAGAACTACTTACAAAGGAATTCCCGTAAGACTATCAGCTGATTTCGCAAAGGAAATTTTGCAGGAAGGAGGGACTGGCAAGAAGTATTCAAAATCATAAAAAGCAAGAACCTTCAAGTCAGATTACTGTATCCAGCAAAGCCATCATTTAGAATTGAAGGGTGGATAAAGTGCTTCCCAGACAAGATAAAATTAAAGGAGTTCATCATCACCAAGCCATTATTACATGAAATGCTAAAAGGACTTATTTAAGAAAAAGAAGAAATTCAAAACTGTGAACATTAAAATGGCAAGAAGTTGACAATTATCAGCAACTTAACCTAAAAAAACAAACTAAGCAAACAAGCAGAATAAGAACAGAATCATAGATATGGAGATCATTTGTAGGGTTATAAGCTGGGAGGGGGAAGAGGGAGAATGGAGGGAAAGGTGCAGGGATTGAGAAGCATAATTGGTAGGTACAAAATAGACAGGGGAATTTTAAGAACAGTATAAGAAACGGAAAAGCCAAAGAATTCTATGCACGACCCATGGGCATGAACTAAGGGGGGGATTGATGGAGGGAAGAAGGGTTCTGGGTAGAAGGGGACAAGAGGGAAAAGTTGGGACAATTGTAATAGCAAAATAAATAAAATATATTTAAAAAATACATCATGACCAAGTGGAGTTTATTTTAGGAATGCAAGGGCAGTTGAAAAGGAATATAATTAATATAATTTAACATATTAGTAGAACTAAAAAGAAAAACATTATTTGACAAGAAAAAAGCATTTGACAATATCAACAGTTATTAATGTAAAAAATGTACAATGAATTTTAATTTGATAATTACTTTCTTTACCTGATTATATATTCATCTACACATACTTAAGTCCAGAAGAGTCACAATTTTACTTAATGGGAAAACACTAGAGGATTTTCTTCTCTGCTGATGTCTGGAAAAAAACAAGAATGTCCTCTGTCTACTCTTTAATGCAATATAAGTCAATAAACTTTGATAAGTGAAAGCAAATAGGAACATAAAAATGTAACAGAAAGAAATAAAACATTTTGTATAAATATGGTTATCTGGAAAAGCAAAAATAATTGGTAGAAGCATTACTACGAATAATAAAGAAATGTAATAAAATTAACTTGTAAAATATTATTCAGTAATCAATAGCATGGGCCTGTCTGGTGTGGCTCAGTTGTTTGGAGCATCATCTCATAAACCAAAAGGTCACAGGTTCAATTCTCCACCAGGGCACATACCTAGGTTACAGATTCAGTCACTAGTCGGGGCGAGTACAGGAGACAACTAATCGATGTTTCTCTCTCACATCGACGTTTCTATCCCTCTCTCTAAAATCAATAAGCATGTCCTCAGGTGAGGATTAAAAATAATCAATTGCCTGGCTATATTCAAATAATAACCAGTTGAAAGAAATAGTGGAAAATAGACTCCTGTTACAATGACAAAAATAAAATATCTAGGCACAAACTTAACAAGAAATAGGTAAAAGCTATT
This sequence comes from Macrotus californicus, assembly GCA_007922815.1. Classification (NCBI taxonomy): domain Eukaryota; kingdom Metazoa; phylum Chordata; class Mammalia; order Chiroptera; family Phyllostomidae; genus Macrotus; species Macrotus californicus. Next base: position 7,421 of record VMDR010035916.1, on the reverse strand, counting down.
ATAGAAAGCAATAAAAGATTCCTAAAAGATCCTTGGGTGTCATAACTCAGTGGATTGAGTGCAGGCCTGTGAACCAAAGGGTTGCCGGTTCGATTCCCAGTCTAGGGCACATGTGTGGGTTGCAGGCCAGGTCCCCAGTAGGAGCATGTGAGAGGCAACTACACATTGATGTTTCTCTCCCTCTTTCTCTTTCCCTTCCTCTCTCTCTAAAACCAAATTAATAAGATCTTTAAAAAAATTCCTAAAAGACCTAAAAAGTACAAAATTACGTATGCATTAACCTCAAAAAATTACTTCTTAAAATTTATCCCACAGATACACTGCTGAAATAAAAGGAAAGAAATTATGTATGTACACGATTATGCATTGCCACACTATTTGTAATAACAAAAGACTGGAAATAACCCCATGCCCATTAATAGTGGACTGATTTTAAAAAAGGCACATTCACACAAAAGAAGCTGTAAAAGATGAAGGGAAAGATCTCTCTATCCATTTATGGAGTGAGTGACAGAATACATAGTAAGTTAAAGAAAGCAATATGAAAATAGTGTGTATAGAGTGCTTCCTTTGTATAAGATGTGGATGGAATATGTGATGGAGAGACTCTAGGATGACCCCCAGTGATCTGTGCCTCCTGGTTTTCATGCTCTTGTATAATACCCTTGAGTGTGGTGGACACTGACTTGTTTGCAAGCAATAGAATATGACAAATATGATGGATGTCACTTCTATGATTATGTGATTTTTCTCTGCCTTATTAATATGCAGGGGTTCTTTATAGTTTCTGGATTATGAAGGGGTGGGCAAAAGTAGGTCTGTAGTTGTTTGTATGGAAAAAGATATGCAGGTTATGATTATCATAATAGCTTTATTAACTCTGTGTTTCTCATGCTCACAACTGTAAACCTATTTTTTCTCACCCCTGTACATACATATACCCTTTCCTCTCTTATTTTTTCTTTTTGATAAATAGATGTTCTTAATTTTAATGATGTTAAATTTTAATGATGTTAATATTTTCTTTTATGATTAGTTTTTTTGTGTATTCCTTTTAAGAAATCTTTGACTCTCTGAAGGTTATGAATATATTCTCTTACATTCTAGAAGATTTTATCTTTAGCTTTCACATTTAGGTTTATTGGCATTCTCAAACTAAGTTTCTCTTTGATATGAACTAGAGATCAATAATCACTTTTTTTCCATGTAGATACCCATATCCCAGAGCCATGTATTGAAAACATCCTTTCCCCACAGAATTGAAACAATCTCCTAACTGGTCTAGGAGACGTCTTTTTGCCTATAGTTTTGCCTCTTCTGGAGTCAGTTCTCCATGTAGCAACCAGGATGATTTTTTAAAATTGTGCATTGTACAGTATTATCTTAATGCTCAAACTCTCCAAGAACTTTCCATCACAGTCTAAATAAAACTAAAGAATGCCCTGAGCCACAAGAATCTGTGTTGTCTGGTTCCTACGTAACTTGATTCCATGGTCGACCCCATGTTCAGCCACTCTTTCCGTCATTCCTTCTGCAGCAGCCACACTGGCCTCCTGCTATTCCTCGCACTCTCCAAGTGCGTTCTGCCCCAGGGCCTTTAAACTAGTGTTTCCCTCTATTTGCACAACTCACTAAACTACAGCACCTCCAAGGTCATTTCCCTAAAGACGCCTCCTCTGAACAATGTTCTCGATGGTCTGTAATAGCACCGTTTCTATATTTCTACACCGTTATTTTTCTTCGTGGCACATTTCACATCCTCTCATCACACTTTTTGATTATTGCTTGTCTGACCCCACGTGAGAATGTAAGTTCCATAAGGACAAGGGCTTTTCTGTATTTACCTCTGTCCCCCAACACTAGGATATCACCAGATACATAGCAGGTGCCCACTGAATATTTGTCAAATGAATTACTGAATAAATAGAGAAAGAAAAATTTTGATTAAAAGTAAAAATTATGTTGTGATGTAGAAAGACATGAAAAGGAAGCAAAGAGAAGAGGGGGTTTGAAAATGTTCCTCTCTCTTGCCTTTGAATTTTCAACTGTTTTATATTTTGATGCTGCTGCTTCCTACATGTGCTTTGCTGTTGCATATATAGCAAAGTGCAGAAAGGTTTGGGTTCAAATCTTAATTCCACTGTGGACTAGTTCAGTGATCTTTGAAACTGCGCCTCAAAGTTCCTATTAAATCAGAATTACAAATACTTGCCTTGCTGTGTCATTATTTTTAGTATTATAAATAACTCATGTAAAATATCTACCCAAAGGTATTTATGTAAGATTGCAAAAATTATAACTGTTTTTATCATTATAATGTTTCTTATTTATAAATTAAATGAGAATATCATTTATTTAAAAAAAAACAACAACTCTCTTTACATTCTCCACAGATGCCAGCAGATTTTTTTTGCACATATTAAGAACACAATAAATGTTTGTGGAATAACTGAATAGATGCAGACAGGCTCATAAGAAGTGGAATTACAACAGGAATCTGTTTCCTTCTTTCTCTCTGTATCTTACATCGATTTATTGATTAATAATGGAATTAATCTATCCTTGGGCTAATTAGAAAAATCTTTGGATTAAAAAAATTCCCCATTTTACAAAGTCTCTTAGTCCTTACAAAAATATCTTTGACTTCTTTAACATTAGAACTAGAGCTTTTTGATTCCTCAGTATGCACAGCTGCATATTTCCATGCTTTTTTTTTCAATAGGCAAATGCATCACCCTCTTCCCTTTTCACTTCTAAAACCTCACAAGCTGTTAAAATGTCCATCCCTTCTGCTCCATTTCCTCATGAAAATCCTATCACATACCATATGAATTTTTAACCCTAACACCTGTCTACCCACATGGTTCCAGGGGGGTAAATTAAAAAATAACAACAATAAAGCTGGCACATATCCCTATGCAACTATCCCATAAGATCTGTAAAACACAGTTTTCAACACCGACTGCCTACTGTATACATAACCCCAGTGACCAGAGAACACAAACTATGTGTGTAAAGATTGCCACATTTTCACTTTTCTTGGTTCCTGAGCAATGATTTTGTGGTTCTTCAATTTGTACAGACTCAGAAACCTGAATTTGTTGTTTTTGCCTCCTTACCCAGGTGCCAAGCATCCTTTAGGCCACAGAACAAGCTGTTCTGTGAGATTTGCTTCCCCCTTAGGGTGTGGTGTACGGCAGTAAAGAATTTTAACTTGATTCATTAATTAAATAAATGCTTAATATTATAATTTTCTTATTCTTGTATTGGGAGTGGGTAGGGAAACCTTTAAAGAAAGCTTCTGCCTGAAGCCCTAGCTCTGTGCATATTTGAATTTCCATATACTGGGAATCAGTTAATGACTCTGTAGGAGAGTTCCTGGAATGATTGACAAGCTTCTCCTCCAAGCATCCTGTATTATCTCACACATCTTTACATTAACCTCATTTATGTTTTCATTCTGATGATCCAGTTGGGAATCAAGGGGAAATGATGATGTGTGGGAGTAACCCACTCTGGCGGGAAGGGTATTACTGACATTGTTTAGAATTGCTGGTACATGGTGATTAAAAAAAAAAAAAAAGCCAACTTTTAGTTGGTTTCATCATCATTTAAAATTTTTCTATAAGCATTGTTATTGCTAGCTCTCAGGGCATACCACTAGCACCCTCACCCCTGTCCACCCACCACACACACACACTCTCCGTTGTCACACCACAGTTTGCCACCATCGGTGTCTTGAGAGATATTGAAGTTTATCATTGGGAGTTCAATTCAGCAATAAGAGGATAACTATTTTGATGGGCAGAAGAGAAAGAGTTATCTTAATCTCACTCTATTTTAGGTATTTTATTTAGGGAATTGTTTAGTTGGGTTTTCTTTTTTCTTGGCTAATTCTCTTGTTTTGGAAAATTTCATGCTTAAGAAGCTTACTGGTTAGTCAAAGGAGTCAATTTATTCATAATTTCAGTCTCCTGGCCTACACTTTTCTTCCTGCTCAAATGGTCACCAAGAAAGACTAAAATAAAAAGAATAAATTTGGTAGAGCAGCTTTGTGGGAAGCAATGTTTTTTATTACTGTTAATATAATTTTCATGAGGCCAAGTTTAAGAATCCTAATTCAATCATTTTCTTAGCTGTTTCACAGCCACAGAGCACAGTCCAATTCTAATCTTGATGATGATTTACCTTGAGAAAACATGTCTTCTTTCATAAAGTGTTCAGGGCTGTAATGGACACAGGTACCACTGACTCTAGTAACATTTTGGAAAAACAACTCAAAAGAATATCTTGTCCAGCGACATACCCTCTTTACCATATCTCAAATGCCTTTGACTGTAAGATGTGCTTTTATGATGCCAATTATGTGTGATACAATGCTTTCTTATTGTTTAAATTTTATATTTTTATGTATTGAAAACAGGTTTTGATATCACACTTGGACATGCATATAAAATATAAATAAAATGAATTATTTGAGATATTTTTAATTTTTTCACACTCACTGTCTATTATATATTTGGGATTACTTTAAAACTTAGAGTTGTCAATGTCTGCATTTTTCCAGACAATACTGTCCTCTATGTCACTAAGAATTTTGGTGATTTAGATAAAACATTTTGACTTCTGTTTTTCTGACATTTATTTTCCCCTCTGCCTCTTTGTGTGTGTGTGTGTGTGTGTGTGTTTTAATTGAAGAAGAGGGTCACCTGGTGAGGGACTGAAGGAGGTCCCTGATCAACAGCCAAAGAGATCAGTAGCTCTCAGGGAACTGAATCCTGTCAACAACTGCTGAATGAGCTTTGCTCTGTTCTGGATGTTTATGTCTCCCTCAAATTCCTGTGTTAAAATCCTAACCCGCCAAGGTGATGGTACTAATAGGTGAGGCCTTTGGAAGGTGATTAGGTTGTGAGGGTGGAGGCCTTTTAAATGAGATCAGTGCTTTTGTAAAAGAGACTCCACAGAGGAACTTAGCCCTTTCAACAACACGAGAACACAGAGAGAAGCCTGTGACTCAGAAGAGAACCCTTACCTGACTGACCATGCTGACTTCATGATCTTGGACTTTCAGCTTCCAGAACTATGGGAAATAAACATCTGTTTCTTATAAGCCACCCAGGCTGTGTTATTTTGTTATAGAAGCCTGAATGAGTTTGGAAGCTATCCTACCGTGCTAGAACCTCGAGATCACTGCAGCCCTGGCTGACACTTTAACTGCAATTTTTTAAGAGCGCTTAATCCAGAGGACCCACATAAACTACATTCAGATTCCCGAGAAACTGTGAGATAATCAGTGTGTGTTGTTTTAAGCTCTTAAATTTGAGAGTAATGAGTTACATAGTAGACAACTAACACCAGCCTAAAGGCTGAGCAGGCACTTGGTCTGCATCCCACATTATCACAGATGACAGTTTTGCCAAATGTTTTGCTACCTCATGACATGGATCTCATCGAATGTCTGATGTTAATGTCCTAGCCAACTACCACCCAAATACTGATCTGTTGCAAAATAGTCTCAGGTGTGTGTATGGCAACCTTCTGTGTTCTGGGCCAATTTCCATATTAAATATGGCGCACTAATTTCTATAATAACTGTCCCCAAATTTTCGTGGTTCAACATAGTAGAAGTGTATTTCCCCCTCATCTAGAGGTGCAATGTAGATATTCCTTGCGAATGGTGGGGGAGATACCTCTTTATGATTCTTTGGGATCTCAAGATTTTTTATACTTTGTGACTCTCCTTTCCCTTAGGTACCCAAGAGGCTTTGCACCAGTGGACAGTGGAGGGAGCATGCCTGCTTCTTAACAACCTTGGCTAAAGGGACACACCCCAGTTTTTCTCACATTCCATTGAAGCAAATCTGTCCTGTGGCCACGTCTGATATAAAGGTGCCTGGGAAGTGTAATCTTGGCCTGGACAACTGTCTCAGTGACAATTCCACACCCTGGCAGAGGGAGCATAAATGTCTAGTGGATAGTTACGCATTTCTTCCAAGGAAGAAAGATACAATACAATTCAAGCTTTATTTTTTTAATTAATTTAATCTTCATTGTATTTTTTCTCATTACATTTAGCCTCCTTATAGCTCCTCTCCCCAGCAATCCCACACTGTTGTCCATGAGTCCTTTTTTCTTTTTGCTCAATCCCTCCACCCCCTAACCTCTACCCCACTAGTTGTTGTCCTGTTCTCCGTCTATGATTCTGTCCCCATTTTCCTTGCTAGTTCAGTTTGTTCATTAGATTCGATACATGAGTGAAATCATATGGTATTTGTCTTCCTCTGACTGTCTTATTTCACTTAGCATAATGTTCTTCAGGTCCATCCATACTGTTGCAGAGGGTAAAATTTTTATCAGATATAGCTCTCCAGGCAAGGAAATAATAAATGGGACTACATCAAACTAAAAAGCTTATGCACAGCAAAAGACAACAAACAAAATAAAAAGACAACCTATAGAATGGGAGAACATATTCACTGATACATCTTATAAGGGATTAATATCCAAAATTTATAAAGAACTTACAAAACTCAACACCAAAAAAACCAAACAACCCAATTAAAAAATGGACACAGGACCTGAACAGACACTTCTCCAAAGAGGACACACTGATGGCCAATAGCATGTAGAAAGATGCTCAACATCAATAATCATCAGAGAAATGCAAATTAAAACCACAGTGAGATACCATCTCACACCTGTCAGAATGGCTATCATCAGTAAATTAACAAACAAGTGCTGGTGAGGATGTGGAGAAAGGGGAACTCTCTTGCACTGTTGGTACAAATGCAGACTGGTGCAGCCACTGTGGAAAGCAGTATAGAGAGAACTAAAAAAGTTAAAGAAGGATCTGCCTTTCAACCCACCTATCCCACTTCTGGTAACATATCCAAAGGAACACAAAACACTAATTTGAAAGAACATATGCACCCCTATGTTCATGGCACATTATTTACAATCACCAAGATATGAAAATAGCCCAAGTGTCCATCAGTAGATGAGTGGATAAAACAACTATGGGACATTTACACAATAGAGTACTACTTGGCTGTAAAAAATCAGGTTTTATTGTTGATGTGTCTGACTTGCTGTTTGCTGACTTTCTGGTTGGGACAGACTTAAGGCAGGTCTCTCTGATAAAGATCTTTGGTGCCCAAGGCTGATTGGCACTTGGACAGGTCAAAATCCACAGTAAATGGCTCTCAGAATGAGGTACAAAGTCTTTGTCATTCACAGCCTTCTAGACACTAAAGTGAAGATATCTGTATAGCTTTTAAATCTCATCACTCTATTTCATGTGTCATAAGTTCTGGCTAAGCAACATTGCTGCCCAGACCAGTCTCTGTACTTTGGATAATGCTGTGTTGTTCTTCTAGAAGTATTTGTCCTTAAAAATCCTTTCTTTTAATGCTCAGCTCAAA
>VMDR010035915.1:0-10625 GCA_007922815.1 Macrotus californicus | reverse complement strand
AACTCAAAACACTACTTTGAAAAGACATAAACATCCCCATGACTATTTTGTAATGACCAGTTTGTACTTCTTAATCACTTCTGCTTTTTTGCCCTCCCCCTCAATCCCTTACTATCTGGCAAACTTCAAAGTGTTCTCTGTATCTATGAGTTTGATTCTGTTCTGTTTATTTTATTTTATAGATTCCACAGATAAGTGAAACATATGGTATTTGTCTTTGTCTATCTGACTTATTTCACTTAGCACAATACCCTGTAGATCTATCTATGCTGCTGTAGATGGCAAGATTGTTTTTTTTATGGCTGAGTAATATTCCATTGTATATATGTACAAATTCTTTATCCATGTATCTATTGATGGACATTTGGTTTGCTTCCATAACTTTGTTATTGTAAATAATGCTGCAATGAACATATGGATGTTTATGTCTTTTCAAAGTAGTGTTTTGAGTTTCCTGGGGTAAATACACAGAAGTGGTATTCCTGGGCCCTCTTTCTCTTGTTATGTAGCTTATGCTTTAAAATCTATTTTTTCTGGCATATGTATTGCTACCCCAGATTTTGTTTTTGTTTTCTTGAAATAATGTTTTTTTTATCTCTTTACTTTTGGTCAGTGTGTATCTTTTGATCTGAAGTGAGTCTCTTGAAGGTAGCATATGTAAGGATTTTGTTTTTTTATCAGTTTGATCATCCTATGTCTTTTGATTGGAGCATTTAATCCATGTACATTTAAAGTAAATGTTGATAGATATGTCATTACTATTTTATAATTTATGTTTCTTTTTTTATCTTTCTTTTACTTCTTCTTCTTAAAGAATTCCCTTTAACATTTCTCATAATACTGGTTTGGTGGTGATGAACTCCTTTACCTTTTTGTTGTATGGAAGCTCTCTCTTTCAATTCTAAATGATGGCTTTGCTCAGTAGAGTAGGACCTTGCTTTTCACCACTTTGATTGTTTCCTGTCAATGCCTTCTGGACTGCAAAGTTTCTGTTGAGAAATCAACTGATGTCATGGGAGCTCCCTAGAAGATAAGTAATTTTCTCTTTCAAATTTAAGGTTCTCTTTGTCTGTAACCTTTGGCATTTTAATTATGACATGTCTTGGTGTGGGCTTCTTTGGGTTCATCTTGTTTGGGACTCTCTGTGCTTCTTGGGCTTGTATGTCTATATCCTTTACCAGGTAGGGGAAGTTTTCCATCATTATTTCTTTGAAAAGGCTTTAAATTTCTTGCTTTTTTTCTTCTCCTTCTAGTATCCCTATGATGCAAATGTTGGTACACTTGATGTTTTCCCAGAAGGCCCTTAAACTACTACTACTACTACTACTACTACTACTACTACTACTACTATTTGCTCTTCTGATTGGTGTTTTCTGCTACTTTGTCTTCCAAATCACTGATTTGATCCTCTGCTTCCTTTAATCTACTGATGATTCCTTCTAATGTATTCTTCATTTAGTTATTATACTCTACATTTCTAACTGGTACTTTTTTATGTTTTCTATGTTCATTTTTATGTTTCCTATATCTGTTGAAGTTTTCACTAAGTTCATTGAGTATCCTTATAACCAATCTTTTGAACTCAGTATCTGCTAGAGTGCTTGTCTCCAATTTGTTTAGTTATTTTTCTGGAGTTTTGATCTGGTCTTTCATTTGGGTCATGTTTCTTTGTCTACTCATTTTGGCTTCCTCCCTGTATTTGTTTCTATGTGTTGATAAAGCTGCTACATCTCCTGGTTTTAGTAGAATTGGAGGCCCAGTGGTGCAGTTTCCTGGGTCACTTGAGCCAGGTACTCCAGGTGTGTCCCTTGTGTGGGTTGTATGTCACTACTATTGTAGTTGAGCCTTGATTGCTCTTGATACTTAAATGGGAAGGACTGATTCTCAGGATGATTGGCTGTGACTACAGTGGTGAAGCTGTTGTGCAGAGGCTGACCCTATGGAGCAGGATTTATTTAGTGGGGCTCTTGTGCCAACCACGTCTGTGTTTTGGGTGTGTTGTTTGTGGAGCTGGTTGGGTGGTGCTCTGGTGTGGTCTTGTAGCTGGCCACCGGGTACTTTGGTTCTGAGGTCTCTCAGAAGGAGCTCTGGTGCAGGCTAAGTTCAGCCGATGTCTGTGCCCTGCCTGGGGCCACTTCATATGAGCTACAAAGTGATTTGCAGGTTGTTGTCACATGTGCTGGGTTTGGTGATGCCTGGGAGAGGCTATGCTGCAAACTGAGGCTGGCTGCCACTAGAATTGGGTTTGGGGCTGCTTAGAAAGAGGTATGGGGCACTCCAAAGCTAGATTCTGCTTGTTTGGGGTTCACAAACATTTGAGAGATTTTAGGAAAGTTGGCAGCATGAACCAAGACAGGCTGTTTGTATGGAAAAATTACTGGAAATGGCTAAGGTGGGTCTGCAAGTTGGGTGGGGCAGGGTCTCAGGGAATCACTAGTGCAGGGAAAATTGTATTAGCCAGGTTATAGAGACTCAAATATGGTGCCCACCTGTGCAACTGGGTTGGGGGAGGGCTCAGCAAAGGAACAACGGTACCTGCCAGCACTTCTGCCTGGGAGAAAGCTGTCCCTTCAGCCCTCGCCCTAATGCCAGACAATTCAGTTCCTCTCATATGTCCCTGGTGCCTTCTGAGCAGCTTCACAAGCACGGGAGCTCAGAAGAAGTAAGTCCAAGTAAGTCCATTGCAGGCTATTTAAGAGGAATACCTGGGACTCTAGAAGCCCTTTATGTCACTCAGACTCAATCCCCACCAGAAGTTATGGGGACTTCTATTCCCAGCACTGAAACCCTGGGCTGGGAAACCTGGTGTGGGGCTGGGACCCCCAGCTCCTCAAGGGAGGCATCTAGAGCTGAGATACCCCTCCTGATTTTTAATCACCACATGTAGGTTTGGGAACAGCCTGTTCCACATCTCTACTTTTTCTACCAATCTCAATATGGCTTCTTCTGTATATTCTTAGTTATAGGACTTCTGCTCAGCTAGACTTCAGGTGGCTCTCAATGATGGTTGTTCAGTACTTTAGTTGTAATTTTGATATGGTCTTGAGAGGAAGAGAGTACCGCATTTACCTACTTTGCCATCTTGATTGGAAGCCTTCAGTGAAGATTTGATTGTCTAGTACATCCTAGACACTGGACTTCTCTGTGGTGACAGTGATGAATGAGGTACATGATTCCTGTTCTCCTGGGCCTCAGAGTCAAGTATCTAGGCAATGTGAAAACTCCCTGTTTAGTGCCAGAATTAGTGTTATACATGAGCAGAGAAAGGGGGTTTGGGTTGGTCACAAAAGGTTTCCCAGAAGAAGTGACCAATAATGTAAGGCCACCAGGATACAGGGGAGTTAGCAAGTACAAGTACCCAGGCGGAAGGAAGAGCCTTGTGTAGGTGAGAAAGATTGTGGTTTGTTCTATGAATTGTTAGAAGTTCAGGGAATCTGGAACACAGAGTCAGGGGTGAGGAGAGATGAAAGAGGAGATAAGGGATGAGTAAGGGCCAAACTATGTTTCCCCTTTGAACCTGCCAGAGAGAATTCCTCCTTTGAAATATTTCAAATACTGAATTCAAGTGACTTCAAATGAAGTTGAAGGACACCGATGTCCAGGAGCAACAGAAAGTTCTCTTTCTAGGATTAGAAATTGATAGATCGACTGGGGTTGAATGAGAAATCAATTCATGACTATATTTTTCTAATCCAAAAACCTGTGTGAAGCTTTATTATAGAATTAGGATATAATGCTTATATCATGTAAAAATAAGCTCATAAAAAGAGTCTCTTTGGAGGCTTGAGAAGAATTGAGCCCTTTTCTTTTTATCTTTTACATATCTCTTTCTGCCTTTCTTTGCTCCATTTTATGAAATAAATTTATTGGAGAATATATCTAAGTATTTATCAAAGTGTTTATAAAGATAATATTTTCCATTTTGTGTGATCTTTGTATTCTTAAATGCAATATGTTAAGGAGAAAAATACTGATATTTGTCATCTTTCCCTTCTTGATGGCCAGTAGATTTTTCAGTATAATGGCCATTATGTTTGGTGGCAACCAGAAGGACAGATTTGCATGTCTCCTCCACACATAATTCATGTAGAAATTCATTAACTTTTTCCTGGAAAGAATGAGATTTTGTAAGACTAGTTCTCTGGGACAATTACTAATTTTTGACCAACTTTGTAGGTAACTTCAGGTCAGGGGCAATGACATTCAAAAATAACACAATTCTACAGCATTTGGCTAGAAGTGACTTGGAAACTGAGTTTGGTGAAAATTATAGTATTTCAGAAATTACTAAGATCTTTTTCAAAGAAAAACATCTCGCCTCCCACAATGGAACATACAAAACTATGTCCATTACAAACCATTCTCAAGGCAGCGATTACTTTCTTCCACAAGCAATGGCAAACCAGAGAGCAACAATCTGAAAGAACTGTGCTTCCCATGAGAACAGGCTTCGTACGTACACTTGGACTGCCATTAACAGTCTTTCCATCTCCTGGAAGACATCCAGTGGCCTTGGTGCCGAAACTTTGCTAGAATTCAGGAAACCATGTCATGTGGTTCTAGCCATCTAGTAAAAGTCTTCTTGGTCTCCAATGATCTTTGAAGACTAGCTGTTCCCAATTCCATTTCGGTGTCCTTTTCCCAGAATTCCTTGATGATTTTATGTGGAAAATACATCAAGAGGTGACTCAGTGGCTCTAAATAGAAACCTTTAAATTGGCAACTCCAAAAATGGGCATTTATCTGTATATATCACAGACAGATATATTATAACAGAGGGATCGTATGTAGTGTTTAAAAAAGGATTTTCAAAAATATAGGGTTTATTAAGAATGCAGGAGCCTAAAAGAAAATAAGAATTTACATAAGAATGTCATTAGGGTTGGTGGTTTGGCTGCTTTAACCAATAATTTTTGTCATTCAATATCCCACTGATTATTAAATTAATCTGTTATTCAAACAGCAATCGAAAACAAGTCAGCCCATATTTTCTGGGCATTTGTGACTGTCAACAAGTTTAACAAAACTGGGTATCTAAAAAGAATATAATGTTTTACTATTTTCCAATACATTGCTTTTCATCTCGACACCCCTTTAACCTTTACTGAGAAAAGGATCCACAAAGGTTTCTTTGGAATGAAAATCAATGGCTGGCTGAATTAAATACTTATAGCCAGTTAAGAAAAAAAAATAAAACATGTGTAACATTTGCAATGCCAGAGCTTTAACAATCTTGTCACACTTCAATGCTGACAAGATAATAATTTCTAAAGCAAATCATTTTTTTTTTTAGTGTCTTTCTCTCTCTCTCTCTCTTTTTTTTTTTTTTTTGGTAGTATCACTCATCACTTTTATATAAATTATGTTGCCATCAGTTTCACTTTGGGATCTGAACACAAGTTTTGCTCATCTTTCTGGAAGCCCCAAAAGCTGTGGCTACACTTTTCTTCTCTCATCACTTCTCCCCACGCGCCTTTCATTTATCTGCTAAGCTGCAAGAAAGTAATTGGTCTCGAAGTTGTGTTGACATGTTTCGCGGGCTACAGTTCAGAGAACCATAGTTCAGGGATTCCATTTTCCTACAAACTACTCCAATTTCCTGTTGAGGTCTCACGCTGGGTGGGCCATTTACCACAAGTCTTCAGACTGTTCTTAGCAAATGCCCTGCAGGTGTTCTTACCAACTGGGCCTTCTGGAAATGACCTGTAAAATGGACCCATTGAACAATGGGGACATGGTGTCTTCTTTGAGTAAAGGCTGAGAGGATGAGCTTGGGCACTGGACTCCAGTCTGGACTACCACACTTAACAATGCTAGATTTTAACCAATTACTCCAATACACTGTGTTTTAGTCTGCTCATTTCCGCAAGGGACATAATACCTGTCACATAGGATCTATATGTGGGTTAAAAAAGTATAATCTTCAGACTCAGTGCACGGCCAAGCACAGAGTAAATGCTTCATAAATGGGAGATATTTTTATAGAGCACAATTCACAAAACCATGGGTGTTGACAGGGATGTAGGAAAAGCACAGAACTCCAGGCAGGCCCCTCTCCCAGGTCGCTTAGCCTGGAAGGTAAAACTCACAGTTTAACCAGGAAAAGTAGTTGGTGAGGTTTTTGCTCTAATGAAGCTGTCCTAGGTGAAGTAGATCTTGGATTTTTACCAGTTCATGGATTTAGTTGAACTCTTGGTTCATAAAAAATTTAGAATTCTAAATTAGGGACTACACATTCAACAGTGATCAGATAATTCATTACACAAGTTAGATACAGACTTTGCCAGTGGGAGTACTTCCATGTCATGAATAATATAATTTGTAGGCGTTAAAATGTAACAGTTTTTAGCCACTTAATTTGCAAGCATACGCTAATTTGTTGAAATACTTTTGTATCTCCTGCTCTGTAGATTCTTGCCAAACTACTGTACCCAATCGTGTTAAAAATATGTAAATAAATGTGATTCAGTTTCCCATGAAATAATCACTGGCCCTTTCAAATGGGCTTAGTTCACTTTTAAACAACTCAACTTTCCACTCTATGGTGAGATTAACAAGATTCAGATTCTTCCTTTTGAAGGTGGAGGGCTGTGCATTTATTCTCCTGCAGGTTTTCCACTGGTGTCATTTAGTCACTTACACTTTGCCATGTTGGCTGGCAATGTGCAGAGCTGTGGATCAACCAAATCAAAATAGCTCCTGAAACTTTGTCCTGCCCATGGGTGGTGGAGGAAACAGCTTCTTTTCCCTGTGTGTTCGTGCTTCCAGTTCCACATCTCAGAAGGTGGTAGGAATAACTTCTGGATTCTAAAAGTGATTTATTTCCATGACAAAAGATTTAAAATATGACTCTATCAAATCTAAAAGCTTTTCAATAGTGTGTCCTGTACCGTTGAGGACATGACACTCATCCAGGCTACATTCTTTTTATGAGTCTGGACCCAGGTTTGAATAATTCAATGCTCTTACCGTGAACAACCTAGTTAGTGCTGTTTGTGGCTGCTAAAAACATCTTGGCTTTAAACTTTAGAAAAGGGCAAGGGGAGGTAAATGCTTATCTAGGGAGTTTTATTTTGAATTGTTGAAATACCTCCAGAAGTTGAAAATGTTGTCCAAAAGCATTAGAATAATTGGGATCAAAAACCTTTTGATTTTTCCATCAATTCTTCTCAATCTCAATTCAGTGAAGCACTTTACTGAAGACAGGACTTCACTGATTCTCTTTCTCAGATGCTCAGGGGGGAAAAAAATGCCCTTATTTCCAGATGCAAAGATGATTACCACTTTGAGGTTCCAGATAGAATGGCCGTTGTTGTGTAAGTGTTGCTATCTTCACTTGCCCTTTGATAAGCAGTGTTTGGAGAGGTTTTAGTACAGGAAATGTTGTAAATTACTGTTTTCCCTCACCAGTCCATGATGCAAAATGAGAGGGGCGCATGTCTGTAATGACTAGGCAGGTCTCTACCTGACATGAATTAGTCTCACAAACAATTTCCCATTTGTACATTTCTTAATGTGTGGGAAAGCGGGGTGGGAGCACATGTAAATTTGGCTGGACTCACAACCCAGGCAGGCTTTCCTCTTCCATGCTGGAGGGTAGGAGACCAGCAGAGCCAAGGAATATTTTTAGAATGTTTATTTGCATGTGGAATGGAGGGGTGCAGAACTGTACCCACACTATTGACGTTTGCAAGCTGCATTTCTGCGGTGCATTGTCTCTATCCCAGTGGCTGTTTGTGCTGTGACGCCCACCATCCCTACCTCAAAGAGCAGTCTGTGTTCCTCTCTTGGACTGCCCAGTGCTGCACCTGAAGTGGCTTAGCAAGTTGCCAGCAGCCTATAGATGTGTGTTTATTAACTCTCCAGCCTGCCCTCCATTTGTTTAGCTTGGAAAGAGTTTCTATATTCCTATGGGTATTAAAAACCCATCTGATGTATTAAAGGAGCTCAAAAGATCAAAGTAGAAATTCTACTTGAAATGCAGCATATTGAATACAGACATAAAATTTCTAGACACACACCACTTTTTCAGGGGACATTTTGATTACACAAAAATGATCAGCTTTTCTTTAGGACTTGGAATTTTTCTTTTTCTTCAGGTGACCTCCACTCCCACCTTTTAGGATAACTCATGATTTTGATAAGAAGACCCCTTGGCAACCTAATGTAGAGGCAGGCATTAAATTTCAATACAGTTTTCATGCCTAGGAAGATGTAGCCCAAGAACCTTAACACACACATCAGCTACTGGCTGGTGACCAAGGTTCTTTGTGCATTTGGAAGGAAAATGTGTGGAGAGGGTACGAAATGAGGATCAGAATCACCCACGATCCATAATAATTAGAGGTGTAGATGATCAAAGTCAGAAGGATGTGGGAGAAATGCTCAGGCTGGAATCATTATGGCAGAGGCTTCTCAAACAAAAAGTACTGCACTGACTTTTAGAAGACAAATGATATATTTCATGAATGATTCCATTTCTATTGAAGTAGAAGACCCCTGCAATCTTGGATTATTTTGGTAAATCCAAACTTAAGTGAGAATTCATTTGCAATAATGGCTTATTGAATGCCTACTTTTTACCAAGAACTTCATGTCCATTTCCACATTTATATTTTTTCCACTTTTTTCATTTCATCTGTGTTTCACTAAGTAGGAACCCAAGGTTCAAAGGAGCTAAGTCTCTTGACCAGTGTTAAAGAGCTACTAGTGCTAGATCTGAGTTGGGTTAAGGTCTGCCTGACTCTGAAGCCTGACAGAATTCCTGTGGCACCCAGTGAAATGGTTCTCTGTCGTGACACCAAGTCCCCTATGTAACCACACATCAGACTGAGTTCATATCATCATCATGGCTTGCTTTGGAAACTGACAATACCACTATTCACTTGACGTATGGAAAGACATCTACCAATATCTAATTTGAGAAGAGCCATATACTTCCTCAAGGCCAGTTTTGTGCAAATGTCCATCAGACCTGCTTGGGGGTTCTCTCACAGCACTTACCTCATTAGTGTAAGCATCTGTTTATTTGTCTTCTCCCCCTACCCAATCAGGTGAAGTAGGCTGGAGCAGTGGTTAAATGTAGTTCTGGCTTTGGCGTCCTGTAAACCTGGTTTTGAGTTCTCAATGCCATCACTTCCTTATTAGGCCACCAAGTGGCTTACTCCTCCTAGCTGCCAGGCACTTCTCTGTAAAAGGAAGATGCTAATAGTGCCTCTAAGGGGTTGGGTCGATGTGCCCATCACAAGGTACAATTATAACAAAGGCTACTTCCAGCATTTGGTAGTTGGCACTAAATAGCTGGGAGGTCTTATATTGAATTCTTTGTAGATGGAGACATGTCATGTTTAATTCCTATATTCCTAGTGCTTAACATAGGGCCTTGTATATAAAATAGTGGTCAGAAAATTGTTGATTGAGGCAGTTTCCCAAGAGAATAATAACTGTGTAAAGTGTGAGCAACAGGGGAAGGATGGGTGTGTAATTCTAGTAGCTGAGACACCTGCTATTTAGTGTGATATTCGAAAACAAGCATCTGTTTTGAAAACAACTAGAAGCTCAGATTCCCAAGAGTCAAAAGAGAACTTTGTGATTTTCCTTAAGAAAAAAGAAGGTGGTCCAGTGAAGGGAGGGGGCTTGCCTGGGGTCCTAGAAGGAAGGAGCAGCTGATACCAGACACAGGGCCCAGCAGAGAGCCTGCCATTCAGGACTGTTTCTGGGCTTCATTGCTTCTTCTCCATAGCTGGTGGTTTCTAAATAACTATTAGCTAACTAACTAACTACAAAAATAAATATAAGGTGGGCAAAAGTAAGTTTACAGTATGAGTTCATGAAACACAGAGTTTATTCTTATATTACTATTTATTAATTATTGAAATATTTTCCATCTGAATAACTGGAGGCCTACTTTTGCCCCACCCTATATGGTAAGTAATTTGAATACATAGTACATAAGAACATATAATGAAAATTTAGTCTCCCCACCCATGACCTTTGCCGCCTCTCCAGAGGGACACCATTGTGTCCAGATCCTAGTAGAGCCCTCCAGGGATGCCTTGTGCAAATGAAAGCACGTAGATATAGCGAATGTTTCACCACTCTTTGAAATTTTTTTTCACAGAAATGATAGCATACTGCACACACTGTACTCCTTTTTTTTTTTTACTTGACACATGTGAAACTATCGTCACGTCATTATATGGCATTTTTTTAAAAAATGGTTACCTGAGATTCCACTTTAGAGGATATTTTCATTTAACCCAAATTAGATTTTTGTAATTCCAAAATGTTGGCCACTTGAAACAAAATAGAAAGAAATATCCTTGAGTAATATGTAGTTTATTCATATGATAAATTGCTAGAAGAATTGATGGTTGAAAGAGTATGCATATTTGTAATGTTGACAGATCCTGCAAATATGCACTCTGGAGATATCAAACCAATTTTCCCTTCTACTAATGTATGAGAATATATATTAGTTCTACTTTCATCACTACAATGTGTTACAAAAGTGCTTTGCCTTTTGCCAGTGTGGTGGATGAAAAGTGGAAGGTCATTGTTATTTCTTTTTCTGTGTACTCTCTAATTACAGCCTCACCTCCATTTTTCTCTTGTTAGTCTTATGT
>VMDR010035914.1:0-10630 GCA_007922815.1 Macrotus californicus | reverse complement strand
TGGTGATGACCTCCTTTAACTTGACCTTATCTGGGAAGCACTTTATCTGCCCTCCCATTCTAAATGACAGCTTTGCTGGATAGAGTCATCTTGAATATAGGTCCTTGGCTTTCATGACTTCGAATACTTCTTTCCAGCCCCTTCTTGCCTATAAGGTTTCTTTTGAGAAATCCACTGATAGCCTTATGGGCACTCCTTTGTAGGTAACTGTCTCCTTTCCCTTTGCTTTTTTTAGGATTCTCTCTTTATATTTAATCTTGGGTAACTTAATGATGATGTGTCTTGGTGTGTTCCTCCTTGGGTCCAGCTTCTTTGGGACTCTCTGAGCTTCCTGGACTTCCTGGAAGCCTATTTCCTTGGCCAGATTGGGCAAGATTTCCTTCATTATTTGTTCAAATAAGTTTTCAATGTCTTGTTGTTGGCTTCTCCTTCTGGACCCCCTATAATTCGGATATTGTAACGTTTCAGGTTGTCCCAGAGGTTTGTAAGACTCTCTTCACTTTTTTGAATTCTTGTTTCTTCATTTTCTTCTGAATAGATGTTTATTTTTTCCTTTTGTTCCAAATCATTGCTTTGACTCCTGGTTTCCTTCCTGTCACTGGTGGTTCCCTGAATATTTTGCTTTACTTCATTTTGGGTATCCTTCATTTGTTTTTTCGTTTTTCAACCAAGCTCAATCAGTTCTGTGAGCATTTTGATTACCAGGGCTTTAAATTCTCCATCAGATAGGTTGGCTGCCTCCTCATGACTTAGTTCTCTTTGTGAGTTTTTGCTCTATTCTTTCATTTGGGCCATATTTCTTTGTCTTGGCGCCCCTGATAAGTTGTAAGGGGGCATGGCCTTAAGTGTTCACCAGGGCAGAGCAGCCCTCCTTGCTGCGCTGTGGTGCTGCCTTTGGGTAAGGGGCCAGAGAGGGAACAGTGCTGGCTCTCCTGCTCATCCCTAGCACACTTTCCGATGGACTCTTGTGAGACTGAGAGTTTCTCCCACCTTGGCAACCGCCGTAGTCCACAGTCAGCTCTGAGTCTCAGTTTCGCCTTCAGCCAGCCCCGCCCATGTGATCCACTGCCTGACCACTCTGGTTGTTCTGGTTGATTTTTTCTTTAATTCCTTAGTCATTGGAGTCCCATGCAGTTTGATTTTCTGGTGCTTTTGATTGTTTATTGATTTTAGATTGGTTGTTATCCTCCTTTTGGTTGTGCAAGGAAGCGAAGGGTTTGTACCTACACCGCCATCTTGGCCAGAACTCTAAATTTTTCAATTACAGTTGACATATACTGTTGTATTACTTTGTGGTGTACTGTATAGTGATTAGACATTTATTTAACTTATGAACTGATCACCCCAATAAGTGTATTAGTTTTCTGATGCTGTTGTAACACAGTACCACAAACTAGGTGGGTTAAGACCACAGAAATTTATCTCACAATTCTGGCAGGAAAAAGTGTGAAATGAAGGTGTCAGCAGAGCCATGCTCTCTAGGGAGAATAGTTTCTTGTCTCTTCCTAGCTTTTGGTGGTTGCCAGTGATCCTCAGAGGTTCTTGGCTTATAGACACATCACTTCAATCTCTGCCTCCATCTTAACATGGCATCCCGTGTGTGTGTGTGTCTGTATATGTGTGTGTACCCCTGTATCCCTGATTTCTCTTCTTTTACGGACAATATATTAGGGCCCACCCTAATCCAGTATGACCTCATATTAGCTAATTACATGTACTAGCCCTTATTTCCAAATAATATCATATTCTGAGGTTCTAGGTAGACATGAATTTGGAGTGGGGTACACTATTCAACCCAGTGTACCCTGGTGTACAATAAAGTAAGTTGGGTCATTGCAGGAGGTTCCAATCAATCAGGCTAGTGGGTTGTTTTTTCCATTTTAGAGATATTATTGTCATTCCTTCTGGATGTCAGCCCAGGGTCACTCCAGTGGGTGCAAAATAGGTCTTCAGTAGGGCAGGTTTCATTAATAGTGACTCTCCCAAGGATGTGTTGATTGTGTATTCTCTTGTTCTTGTACTGGAAACTTTCTCAACTGGCCTTCCAGTTATAAGCCTATCGGACTAAAGACGCCAAATCAGTATGTATTTATATATGGCTTCAAATTTCTATACAATAACATGGTTTTTAGATTTTAAAAGAAATTGCCCCCCCTGCCATTTTTCCCTATTTCAGCCCTTCACTCAAATCAAGCAAGTTCCTTCTATTTTCCATTAAATCGAAAACGGCAAGTATTCTTTAAATATAATTGAAAAATCATTTCTTTGTAACTCACATGCTGTGCCTTTTCTCAGTTGCCAGTGCAGAAATAAGCCAAGGACATTCAGTAGGAGTAATGGAAAGACTTGCCACTTTTTATGGGAAACCATGAGGTGCTCTCTTTTAAAGGATGGAGCAACAAATGGATGATTAATTTTACAGAAAGAAATAAAAGTGGTTAATATTTCTATACAAATTTGCAACGTATTGATCCCTGCACTTCACTACTGACCTAAGAGAAGCAACTATATCTTAGGTAAAAATACCCCAAATCACCCACAAACCCCAACACTCATGAAAATATCAACAAAATTTCCAAATAGTTTTATAGGAGAAATGTTTCTTTTTGAGAGAGAGAGATGCCAATATAAGCTAACACCATGCGTGTCAACTGAAAGTGAAAATACTTCAATCCAGATGGGAGAGACAATGACAAAATGATTAAGTGAGAAAGGAAGAGCTAAAACTTCATTAAGATTCAAAGTCCTCCATCTTAATTTTTTTTTTAGTTCCATGATCCCAAGACTACATAAATATGTGTGTGACTTATCTAAACTCTTCTTTCAAGGGGACCAATAACTTAAACAATGGATATATAGTATATGAAATAATGGAGACAACTTAATCAGTACATACACATAGCATGTGGAATCCAAAATCATTGTGAAACCTGATATGAACTCAATATTGAATAATAGGTGCTTTTCTATATTGTAGTCATTTTAATATATTATACTAATGCCTTACATTTGTAGACATCTTAACAGTTTTTATTTTGCTGTAGTTAAATGGCTTGCAGATGTCAAAACCTCAGAAAGCTTCAGGGCTACCACCTGGACCCAGGTTTTCCTTCTGCCGGTCCAAGGCTCTTTTTACACAGCTTACCAAAAAGGGAGCACCACCGTGGAGTGAAATTTCTTTGATAGTTGGAGCAATAATGTAGAAGCTAAAAGTATTTTCCACGATGTCATAAGCCTATTATTTCTCTACGATGTAGAACTAAAGGACAGCATTAATGGCTAAATGCCGTACTTAGCAATCCTCTATATTGTTTAGGATTGGAAATATGCCAGAAATGTACTTTTTTCCCCAAAATTGTTTCTGTAATATTTGAAATCTGACAAGTAACCTAATGATTCCCTGGCATACTTTGTAATGTAAATGCGAAATTGTTAAAGGCACAGGCAAATACTCAGAATAAGCACTTTAAGCATCAGCTAGCAGAGGAACTAGACTTGAGTGGATGTCTGGGGCCATAGAGGGTAACGAGTGGCTCCATTGGTGACCTTACGTATGTTCAGCCTTTCAGAAGTTCTTGTTGATGCTCCCCAGCCTATTTCCAGCAAGTCAGGCATTGGGAGCAGGCCTTGCAGAACACCGACTCTGGCCTTATGTTTCCCACAACTACACAGATCGGGAGAGGGGATAACGGACCAGTGTCTCTCTCCTTAAAACAACAGTCTCTCCTGGCTTCCATGATATCACTCTCCTGGCTTTTTCTCTACATCCCTGGTCACTGGCTGCTGCCTCTCAGTTTCTTCCGCTAGCTCCTCTCCTCTCCTTGACCTTCAAGGCAGTGGTTTCCACATTTTGGTCATGCTTTCCTATCAGAACCAACATTTCAGCACATTTTTTTTCTCATAAATGAATAGTCGTGTATGCATTTTATATGCCTATGTTTAAATAAGCATTCAAAGCCTCTGCAGGGATATACATCAATACATATCAATACCTATGAATATAGGAGTGCTCGTGCTTTGCTGTGCACCCCAGTGAATGGCACTGAATCTCTCTGGGGCATGTGCAACACAATTTGGGACAACACCTTAATCCTTAGTTTCCCACGACCACACCTTCTCCTCCTACTGACGTCATCAATGTACATGGAGTTTTAAATACCATCTCTAGTCTGGTAGCTCCTCCATTCCTCTCTCCAGGCTGGATTTCTCTGAACTCCAAGCCTGCACAAGCATCCGATTCTGTGGTACCATTTTTTGCCCTCCATACCTGCAGATTGGACACGTCCATTAAAACGTCCCTTCCACCTCAGCCCCAATCCACCCTATAACAACATCTTATCATCATCTACTAGGGTAATAAAGCATTGGGGTTGACTTGGTTCCTTAATTTTCCTCCCTTTCCATATCAAATCCCTAGAGAAATAATGCCAGTCACGTGAGGACATTTCCATGTTGAAATCCTCCATGGACTCTTCTTGCAATTACCATGAGCTCCAAACTCCTTAACGTGACTAAGACTGCACTGAGTTACTGAACGTACTGAATATACTGAATTCCTATCTTTTTCATGATCTTCTGTGGCCTCTTTTCTCCTTTCACACATTCTAGTCATACCAGTGTTTCTTCACTTTCTAGAACATCTCATAGCCTTTGCACATGCAGACTTCTTCTTTCTAGAATGTTCTTCCCTTTTTCTCTGTGTTGCTAGGTGCTACTTCCCACTTAGGTATCACATGAAATGCCACCCCCTCCTGCTCATACACTCATTACATCACAAAAAGTTTATGCCCTTGTTAATCAATGACTAGAATTCTACTCAGAAATGGGAAAAAAATGGAACAAGCTATCAAGAGAAGCAACAGTATGACAAATCTCAAAAACACTATGTAGAGCAAAAGGGCACAGACACAAATATGAGCACTTGTCTGAAGTTAAGAAACAGGAAAACTAATCTGTGGTGATAGAAGTAAAAAAATGGTTGCCTCTAGGAGAGGGTTGGAATTGACCAGGCAGAAGCATAAGGAAGCTCTGGGTTGATAGAAATGTTCGATGTTATGTTTGAGTGGCAGTTACATGGATGTATTCGATTGTCAAAGCTCACCAATCCAAACATGCAGATTTGTGCATGTTATTGTATGTAAATCCCGCCTCCATTGGAAAAAAGTAGCACTATGCTTAGTCCCTAAATTATGTCAGCAGTTGGAGTTCTTTTAAAGATTTGATTCCAATGAGATTATTTCTATAGAAATAATAGATGATTATTTCTATAGCCATCATCAATGTATGCTAAATTTGCAGGTTGTCGAATCCATCACCCCCCACCCCGCCCCGACCCTAAATCAACACAGACTGCATTCATGCCCACGTGGAACTGTAACATCCATGACACTGACTACATTTTAGCAAAATTTAAGAGAGGTTACAGAGTACCTTCACATGTGAACCTTCACTTCAATATATAAAAGGATTTGGATCACGGAAAGTTAGAGTCACAATAAAAATTTACTTAGGATGGTTGCATAGCGTGAAGTTTATCTCCATTGCTCTTTAATACCTTTGGAGATTTCAACTTCTTAACAGGTTGTGAAGGAGGTCATGTGAAGAAATGGGGGAGCAAGTGTGTGTTTTGGAGGAAGATGGGCCCAGTGTAGAGTCTCATGTCTCCGACATGGACACTTGGCTGGATCTGAAAAACTTCAACTGTAAAATAAGAATAAAATCTGGCTTACAAAGCAAAAATGCCTAAGTTGAAAGTGCTCATTCCTGAAAGCCAGGGACCTCCCTAATCGCATCCAAATATGCCAGGTTAAAGACTCTTACCATGGGCTACAGTAAATCAGAATGTCAAAATGAAAGCATATTTCAGTTTGGCCTCTTGTGGCACAGAGTGGGCGCTGTCCAGAACCTACTTATACCTTCCTGCTGGTCTCGATGAAGCTTTCTGTGTGTGGGAAAGAAAAAGAAGTAAAGTGATTATTTGCTGTCTGGCAGTTGGGATTGATTTATTGAGGACATATTAGCAGAGTAACAGCAAAGGTGAAATACTAAAAGCACCATCAGTACTCACTCAGAGGTCAAGCCATAGAGCGTTTATTTTTATTTTTTCATTCTCATTTTTTATTGTTCAATTACAGTTGTCCCCATTCCCCCCCCCAATTACTCTCCCCTGCCCTGCCCACCACACCTCCCACATTCAGTCCCCTCCCCTCCCTTGTCCATAAAGCATTGGTTTTTAAATTAATACACAAAATATAAGGGGTGTGCTAAAAAAAAGACTTGTATCTCTAAAAGGATATACAAAAGACATTCATAAAGTTATGTTGGCAAGTTTTTGTAATGTTCAAAAATAGGTTTTTTAATAATAATCTACCATTTTATTTTCTTTTATTGATTTATTTTTATTGTTATTCAAGTACAGTTGTCTCCATTTTCCCCCACTACTTCCTCTGACCCCAGCCACTACCTCCCCCCACCACTGATCTCACCCCTCCTTGGTTTTATCCATGTGTCCTTTATAGTGGTTCCTGAAAGCCCTCCCACCTTTTCCTCCCATTGTCCCCCTCCCCTCCCCTCTGGTTACTGTCAGTTTGTTCTTAATTTCACTGTCTCTGGTTGTATTTTGCTTGCTTGTTTGTTTTGTTGATTAGGTTCCACTTATAGGTAAGATCATATGATATTTGTCTTTTTAAAAATTTAGTACATTAGGTGCTTACTGTTTGAATGTACATTTGGGGACATAAGTGTTTAATCAAGGGGAAGCCCCTGAAAATTTTCAGTAACAGTGTTTTCACTTTGTGGACTTATATTAATGGCACAAACCTAGCTCTATCCCCTGAAAACCCTGGTATATGCACCTTGGAAGATAGCTGATTATTAAAAGTGGGAGAAAAATGAGTGCTGGCTGGTGTGGCTCAGTGGATTGAGTGCCAGCCTGCAAACCAAAGGGTCGTCAGTTCGCTTCCCAGTCAAAACACATGCCTGGGTTGTGGGCCAGCTCCCCAGTGGGGGGGCAGGGAGTGCATGAGAGGCAACCACATATTGATGTTTCTCTCCCTCTCCTTCTCCCTCCCTTCCCCTCTCTCTAAAAATAACTAAATAAAATCTTTTTTTAAAAAAATGAGGGAAAATTTATCTGTAAACACTAAAGTCATTATGGTTCACAATAACAGTAAAATTTTTTCAAAGCAGCCATGCCAGTTAGCACATATGCAGAGTCTACAGGCCACTTGACATTAAAACTAAAAGAAATATAGCAATCTTTGCCTTATATCACTATAATCCTTTTATATATTGAAATGAAGGTTCACATGTGAAGGTACTCTGTAACCTCTCTTAAATTTTGCTAAAATGTAGTCAGTTTCATGGATGTTACAGTTCCACGTGGGCATGAACGCAGTCTGTGTTGATTTAGAGTCGGGGCGGGGCGGGGGGTAAGTCTCTTTTCTCTGTGGCCCACGGCTATTTTCACAATGCTGAAAGGCGTGTTCATTCTTGCTATACCTTTCATATTGGTGATCGAAAGAACCATTAAGCCTTCTCCCCTGTTAGACATGTTTCCTTCATTTCCGAATATTCCTGTCTGACCCTCACGTCTGGCATGTGGTGGGAAGCACAGTGCCAAACTGTGCCACGAATTAGGACCATGCAGCCCTTGCTCTGAGTTTTGGGGATACCTCTCATAGAGACAGGTATCCAGGGGCTCTCCTTGAGGTTAGAGCCTGCATCCACGATAAGAACAACTCTGTGATCTTGCTTCCTGATTCATAAAGTGAAAATAATTAGTTGGGTCATGGTGAGGATTATGTGAGGTACTAGTTTTCAGGTCAAGCTGTCTGATAGTCTACAATGGGGGTGTCAAATTCATTTTCCCCGGGGGCTACATCAGCCTCGTGGTTGCCTTCGAAGGGCCGAATGTAATTTCAACTCCTTAACAGTTAAGGAGTCGTTGCATTTATACAGTCCTAAAATTCTTCCAGCCTTTTGAAGGCAACCGCGAGGCTGATGTGGCCCCTGGTGAGAATGAGTTTGACACCCTTGCTATGCAGTTTCAGATAATTCCTGTCACACTTGTAATCTCACTTGTAACTGTCAATGTTTTGATCAATGCCTTTCTTACCTAGTAGATTATAAGCTCAAAGACGTAAAATGGTCTAATCCGCTCATAGTGGTGTATACAGGACCTTGTATGGTGCCTGGCAAATGACAATTGTACAATACATATTTGTTGGAGAAAAACATGGAGGGAACCATGTTGACTTATTCTCACTCAAAATTTCTCTGTTTCTTCACCAGAATGAATGAAGGGATTAAATGAATAGTCAACTTCTATATGACATTTTTAAAAAGATGGAATTTGTTCATAGACTGAGAAGCCTTGATGTTGTGTTATTTAGTGAGCGAAGGATGAGGGATGTTTAGCACAGAGAAGCGATGTGATAGCCATCTTCAAATGTTTAAATTATTATGCAGATAAGAACTCAGTCTTGGTCTGAATAGCCCGAGAAGTACAGAGATCCCAAGCCTCTGGATGGGAGCTCCAGGGAGGCAGATTTTTGACTCAGTAGAGATCCCTTTAATAGTCAGAACTTCCCAAAGAAGGAATTGGGTGCCTCAAGAAATAGTGTGTTTTCGAGCATGTAAGATATCTGAACACAGGCGAGATGATGAGAAGTTGGAACCTGGGAGTCGTAAAAGGAGATTGATGAATCAGTTGGGCGATTCACAGGGTTGATCTTGAAGGTCCTCTGGAATTCTAAGAGTTTGTGATTCTGTCTTATTCCCCTAACAAAAGAGAGGCAGGGCAGAAGGTGGGACTGAGAGAAACAGGGTGGAGATACCAGGAAGCCATTAAAGGTAAGAAGAGGAAGTCAGGCAGAGGATGACTATTTCAGGTGTTTGTCTAGAGGCAGCTCTATGTAGTTAGGGAAGCCTGGTGAGCTAGTTAAAAATCTTTAATAACAGCAACACAAAACAAAACTAGCAAAAACGAATTTCAGAGTATCCTAACCTACTTCTCAGGCAATTTTTATTTTTGCCACAAACACCTCGGAATATCTATATAAAAGGCATAAATGTATTTTTAATGACAAGTGATGTTTCTTAAAGAGTTTGTGACTCTGTGAATGAACGCACACTTTTCACAATCCCAAGGTGAAGTGAACATCAAACATCTTAAACACATCTAGCTAGAAGAGAACAATATTTACTAAATGCTTACAGACTTCCTGACAATACCCTGTATTCACTATAAAGCCTTAAATGAGTTGTCTACTCTTCACTCATTCAACTCATACTTAATGAGTACATACTATGTGTCACTTATTTTGTTAGGCACGGGGGATATAGCATGGACCAGAACAGATGTGGTTCCTGATGGAGTTTTCAGTCTAATGGTAAAATTAAGAATGCAGTAAATGAGAGGTACAGACATTAAATAACTACCATTAGCTGCAGAAATGACTCTGAAATTTGGGAGAAGCCAATTTGCCTAGGGCATTATTTCTCAGTATTCCTCAATCTTTGCTCAAAAGTTGATATTTTCAGCCTGATAAGTCTTTCCTGTGGCGGAGTACTTTCTGCATTATAGGATGTTTACAAACATCTCTGACCTGAACCCACTAAATGCCAAATAGCACTCCCTCTTATTTTTAAAAAGATTTTATTCATTTATTTTTAGGGAGGGGAAGAGGAAGGAGAAAGAGAGAGAAACATCAGTCTGTGGTTGCCTCTCGCACGCCCCCTACTGGGGACCTGGCCTGCAACCCAGGCATGTGCCCTGACTGAGAACACTCCCTCTTATTTTAATAAAGAATTGTCTCAGACATCCCCAGATGTCCCGCAGCAAGCAAAGCATCCCTGATTGAGCATCACGAGTCTAGGGAAAGCACTTTCTGAGGAGGTGACATCAAAAGAAGCTGGTAGTATGTGCTTGGTATTGGTCTTAATGAAACAATGGAATATGGCCCATGTCCTTATAGGGCTACAAGTCTAATAAAGAAAGCAGGTGACCAAACAATTAATATAGTGTGATCAGTGCAATGGGAACATTGGTGCCTGGCTCGTCACCCACAGGTGTGAGCTCAAAGTTGCGAGTTTTCTGCGTCACAATCCTGGTTACTTACCAGCCAACTTAGCCTCAGTTTCACCGTCTGTAAAACAGGGCTAGGAAGGCCACTCATTTCCTAATGTTTTTGAGGATAGCAAGAGCTTAAGTAGGAAAGGAACTGTAGAACTATGCTGGGTACACAGTAAAAGGAAGCAAGAGAAGAAAGAGGGGTCTACATCTTTTTCTGTAATGGGCCACATAGTAGGTATTGCAGGCTCTGTGGGCCCAGCAGGCCTGTCACAGCCACTCAGTCCCGGAGTTGCAGTGTGAAAGCGGACACGGACAGCACTGAAGTTAATGAGCGTGGCTGTGTTTCCCATGAAATTTGTTTTGACACAAACAGACTTTGCAAAACCAGTTCTCCGTAGTTTCCCAACCCCTGATAGATACACAGCATTGTCAACGCTGAAAGTTACCGAACTTTTTTTATTTTTCAAAGTTTTCATACATGCTTTGGTGGTTCTAGCCCATAAGTCAAAATAAGAAAAAGAAATAAGTATTATGCCCGTTTTTGAAGAATAAAAA
>VMDR010035913.1:0-10630 GCA_007922815.1 Macrotus californicus | reverse complement strand
TTGGGGTGCATAGGTTCTTTTGGATTGGTGTTTCAGGGCTCTTAGGGTATAATCGCAGCCGTGGAATTGCTGGGTCAAAAGGCAGTTCCATTTTTAGTTTTCTGAGGAAATTTCATACTGTTTTCCCCAGTGGCAAAACTCTTTGAATATCCTAAAAACCACTTAATTGAACACCTTAAGTACATGAATTGTATAGCATAATATAAACAGTATGCAAATTATGTATCTCAATAAAGTGGTTATAAAAAACAAGCAATGCTAGACTTAAACGGTTTATTCCATTGTAAGATAATTATCTAGACACATTTACTTATGAAACAAAAGCTTCTCATTTATTTATGTGTTGCTTTGCCATATATGTACTTAAGAAACTTCTCAGTACCCTTAGAATACATATGTGACAACCAGTTTATTTTATGTCTTGGGAAACGGAATGAGTAAGGTCTGTTTACGTGAGCATAGTCTGGCCTTTCGCTAGAGCCCAGGATATATTTGAATGCCCCAAACCCACATATCCCACACGTTAATCAGGGCCAACATGCTGGAAGCAACCATGACTGCCAAACACAAGAAACTGGGATGCATTTTATGTGGACATTTGTAGGCAAATGTAGCATAATCTATTTAACTGATGTGGTTGTGGTGGTAGTGAGGTGTGTGTGTGTGTGTGTGTGTGTGTGTATGTGTGTGTGTGTGTGTTTATAGCAAGCTCGGGCAAAATACTCTAGGCCAAATAGTATTATGAACTTCTAAAAAGGAAGAAAGGTCAATATCTTTGAAAGTGCATTCTTGCATGCTGTCAGTTGTTCAAGAATTGCTTTCCCAGCTGAGGCCCGGTTTAATCTTCTGTTGCCAGAGTATCAGGAATGGGAAGAGGCTCCTCTTCAATATCCATTCTATATCAAACATTTAATCCGTAGAAGAACTGTTTAATGGGATTTATTTCTCCCATTTTATAGATGAGAAAACTGAGGCTTATAGAGGCTAGACTTCCCCAAGTCACAGAGACATTAAATGGTGGAGTTGGATTTTGAACTCGTGTTAGCTGACTCAGAAGGGCCATATCAGACTCTCATGATAAGCTTTTTTCATCTTCCCAGGGAGAGATTATACCCTTTACTTTTTCTGCTTTGATTTAATTATAATCATTAATAAAACAGAAGCAGAAATGGATGATTTGACTAGAAAGTGATTATACAGCAATTGCATATTTAATTAGGGACCAAGGATTTCCAATTTCCATGTCAGAGCTTAGCTATTCAAATTCTAAAATTAGTTGTTTATTCCCGTATGAATATATAAAATAATATAGTAAAACCTTAATGTTTAGGATAACAGACCTCAGAAATGACTAATGGTTTTTTAAAGAAAACAGAAATTCTCCTGAGAAGTATAGTTGGGATCCAGAGAACACCTGTTTTTACCCAATGATGTCATCCTTCATAGATCCTTGTAGAAGGAAAAAGACATCCCAGCCCATTGGTGATAGATGCATGAGAAGCTTGTCTTGTGAACTTGAATGTGTGGAGAAGAAATTATAAATAAATAAAGGGAAAGCAAGAAGGAGTTGGGTAGTGGAGATCACACAGTAGCAGCACTTTGGTCACCTGGAACTCCAGGGCGGGCAGCCCTGGTCACTTGGTGGTGGAGGGGAAAACAGTGGAATAGCTGTTAACATTGGGGAAGAGGGAAGGCAATGAAGAAGTAGAACCCATTATTGCTCTAAAATTGCAGGAGAAGCAGCTAGCAGCAACCCCTCACATTTGGCCCTTAAGGACACAGAGTGCCACATTGAAAAGACATTGTCAGTCATAATGGATTGTCAGTGTAGATGACTGGAGACATAATTCACTTTAACTGGACAGACCCATTCAGTTCTGTATTTTACCTGTAATTCACCTATAATTACACCTCTAAGCCTAACTGGTTCAATGACTTTAAAAGACAAGGAAATGTCTCCATTAGAAAAATAAAAGCTCTTAAAATAAGATGGTTAGAGCATAAACTCTGGGCTATCCAGGATGTGTGCTTATCTAGAATGACTCATTCCCAAATGATCCAGGGTTGCTGAGGATTTGCTGTGCTGGGGCCTGAAGAGCTGCGACCTGCTCTTTTTAAAAATATTTTTTGAGACATTTTTCCTTCCTGAAGTTACCCACAGCCATATCCTTTGATCACATTTTCTTTGAGCTCGAGATTACAAAAAAATCTACAACCACCCACAAGCACAACATTTCTTAAGATGAGGCTTTCAGGGGCATAAAACTTATTAGTTGTGAAGAAAATTTGGTTCCTGTTGACAGACACTGTTACTTTCATCGAGTCTACTTACATGGAATAGTTTCTGGTTGAATCAAACAAATGCAAAGCAAAAGGATTCGTTTTATATTTTAATTTACATGTTGCATGAAAAAGATGGAAAATTGACTTGAATAGATTGAAAGACTTGACTATTAATGAGTTTCATACTCATCTTTGGAATCTTGCTTGGGTGGGTTGTGTGGAGTCGGATTTGAAGGCTTTGATGCAAGGACAGCCTTGTTTCCACCCTGAAGACTCCTTGCTACTGCGATGGGTTTGGGAGCCAAAGATTAGCATGGTGTACAATGGTGGGGTTCAAGACAGATTAGCAATGGGAGATGCAAAGAGCAGAGAGGCTCATCAGAGAGAGGAGGAAGATGGCTTTTGCCTCTGACTCAGGGGTCAGTCAGTCAGGTGGTGGTGAAAATGGAGAGGAGATGCTGAAAAGCAAAGTAGTAGTGGGAAAGCATGGAATGGGGGAAGTCGGCAATCTGTAACATATTTACATTCATCTAGTCAACATTTTCTTCTCTCCTGCCTTGTGCAGGCCTGGCTTTTCTCCATCCATGTGTCTTTTTGAAACATTGCAGGATATTCAACATTAGCACCTAATTACGAGCCTGTTGCAATGTTAGATCCTGTTTCATCTCTGCTTTAATATGGTTTAAGTATGTCTGAAAAGGAAGAAAATTTACTTACATTGTTAACCATCTCTTTTCACGCCTCACAACAGAAGATTTGTTTATCCAGCAGATTTTGCCAAGAAGGCAGTGAATGAAATTTTAGTTTTCAAGTATGTTTGAAGTTAACATTTTGTGATAGAGAGCCAAGCTCAGTCAGGCAACACTTTCCTATGAAAGAGTCTTTGAGCCCAACATAAATCATGCCTTAACCCTTTCGGTACGAGTGCTCTTTCCACCGCGACACTCCCACTGTATGAGGTGAGCCATGGTATGGGCGCCGGATATATCCGGCGCTCGTCCACACAGGTCATCAAATGGGCGCCGGATATATCTGGCGCTCATACTGAAAGGATTAAAGTAACATTGAGCCTTCAGAGCAGCACTGTACAATAGAAATGTAATCCAAACCACATAGGTAGTATTAAGTTTTCGAATAGCCACATTGAAATCAGTAACAAAGTAAAAGAAACAGTAATATGTTTTATCTAATGTATCTGAAATCTTAGCATTATAATAATATATGATCAATAGAAAAATTCATAAGGAAATATAGATATTATTTTTTGTTCCAAGTGTTTGAAATACAGCATGTATTTTGCATTTATGCCACATCTTAATTCCAACTGGTCACATTTCAAGCACTCAAGAGCCACAATAGCTAGTGGCTACCATGTTTGACACCAAGACTTCAGGGGACTGAATTAGGAGCCGAAAAGATGACAGATTTGATTCAGTTCTCTGCTGGGACGTTTTCATATTAATTAGTGGGATTCGCCACTCTCCCCTATACCTATACTTCAGTTCTGGGCACCCCAGAACCGCATTCCTTTTCTCCCCTGAGGTAGTCAGGGTTTTGTTTATCTGCAGGTATGGTGGGCATGGAGCCTTGTTTTCTTCTTGCATGGTAAAATCAAGCTCTGTTCTTTGCTGGTATTCTACTCAACTTTGAATTTAAGCACCTTGGCATTCCCACACTGAGCAGCCAACGCAAACTCTTGTTTGCAATGATACCTGTTCCTTTCTAAAAAGATAAAGGCAGTAATCAGATTTTTACTTAGTACAAGGTTTTTAAGTGAAATTATCTACTTGTTTTGACAAAACCCCCTCACCAACTGCTGGGGTGTATCTTCATCAGAGGTTATATAAATAGGAATTGCCCACCTCCTAAATAAAATGTGGAATACTGGAGGTAACCTAGGCATCCTCCCACACCCTGCCACAATTGATGCCCAATTATTCCCCAGAACACCTAATCCTTTATGTAATAGGGCCTGTAAGGAAGGGAAGTGGCAGACAAAAGTGGAATAGATATTTCAACTATCGCTCATGCATGAAATATTTTGATTCAGCATTTAGGTGCAAGACTCTTTGCTTCCAGTTTCAGAGCTTGTTATATTGCAAGCATGGTTGGGTGTTGCCAGGGTAGCATCTTGGAGCTGATA
Source organism: Macrotus californicus (assembly GCA_007922815.1). Classification (NCBI taxonomy): domain Eukaryota; kingdom Metazoa; phylum Chordata; class Mammalia; order Chiroptera; family Phyllostomidae; genus Macrotus; species Macrotus californicus. The sequence goes on along the minus strand of VMDR010035913.1, from coordinate 6,204 downwards.
TTCATGGGGTGAATTGGTGCTTACTAGACCTCTTGAAACAAACACAATATGGACAAAGTCATCCTAAAAGAAAAGTGACTCCTATTTGATAAAGCCCAACTTGTTATGATACATTTCCTGATGTGAAATGGAGACAGCACTCTTCTATTTTGTTAATTAATCTGCTAACAAGCTTTGCTCAAATTAGGCATAGTCTCCAAGAATGATTCACTGACAGTCTTTATTTTTTGGAAAATGTTCAAAGAAGATGGAACCAAAATGGATGGGAAATTATATGCATATTTGAGCTTTTTCTTCATCTGTTAACATTTGTAATTCTTTAACATGAAACAAATGTAGACCCTTAAGTACAGTGTAATCGTGCGACCAAAAGCTTGGAAATCAGACCCTAAATTTCTGGGCAATGTCATCCTTTGAATTTGTATTTAGAACTGGGCAGCGTTCCAAATCCTGACTCTGGAACTTACTAACTGGGTGTTTGTGAGCCTCAGTATTATCATCTTATGATTGGGTCGGCAAAACTGTCTCACAGGGCTGGAGTCAGAGTTAAGTTAAATGATGTACATAAACTGCTTGGACAGTCATTTGGCCAAAGTAAACGCTGAATAAATGATAGCTACACAGCTTTAAAAATTAGCATGCTATCAGATGTGTTTCATATATAAAACTTATAATGTACTAGCTTTTTAACCTAATTATTCTTTCATAATGTGAAATTCATCAAAGTATATATTTTTATTCAAGTTAAACTTTTGCTAAGTCTGTGTAATATAAAGAACTTATTGTTGAACGATGAGGGGTACATTCATGTCAAGTGTTAAGTATCTTACCAACCTGTACATGTGAATGGCTGTTAGGTCACAGCTTCCAGTAGCTCCAGAATGCAATGCCTCCCTAGCTGTGGTCCTCAGTTGGGTCAAGTTTCCCACCATACTCTCAGGGACATAGGATAATGTCTGGAGACAAATGGTTGCCACAACTGGGGGAAGGGTGCTCCTGACATGTAGTAGTAGTAGGTTAGAGACCAGGGATGCTGCTCAACATCCTACAGTGCACAGGACCCCCCACCACAGAGAATTGTCAGACTCTAAATGTCAATGATGCCAACGTTAAGGAACCTTGAATTTGGACTACTTTACTCTACTCCCATTCCTATTGTACAAAATCATGCACTCCAAATTGCCAGTGGGTAAAACACCACTTGACAGCCAAGGAGAGCCAATATCTTGCACAGCTAATGCTTTACTGCCTCTCCTATCCCCTCCTCTTTCTACAACTCACTCCATTCTACTTCAAGCAATTTATTATCATGCATAACTATCCACTCCTCACTTCCCTCTGTCTTCTAAATGTTGGTGGGTTATTTAAAAAAAATGGATAGTGTTTGACTCAAGCTCTTATTGTTTTATGTGGGGAGAAAAAAATGACTCAGATGATAATCAAGGGTATGCTGCTCATGAAACATCATATTAAGACCAATTTCTATCATGTTAAGCCCTTAAAATTGTCCCAAAGTCCCTTTCAGAACTATATCACCTTAGTCTCATATCTCTTTCCTAGTCTTTCTCTTAAATCGGTTTGTCCTGAGGCATCATGTTTCAAGGTAAAGACAATAGTCTTATTCAATATTGTTCTACTGTTCTATGTAATCAAGTAGCATCATTGCTTTCTATGTTTTTTCAAGTAGCATCACTTTATTTTTTTATTTTTATTTTTTATTGATGTTCAAGTACAGTTGTCTCCATTTTCCTTCCACCACTCCTGCCCACCCCAGCCATTCCCACCTCCTACCCTTGATCCCACCCCCCTTTGGTGTTCTCCATGTGTCCTTTATACATGTTCCTTGACAACCCTTCCCCTCTTTCCCCCGTTATCCCTTCCTACCTCCCCTATGCTTACTGTCAGTTTGTTCTTAATTTCAATGTCTCTGGTTAAGTGATAAATTTCAGCTGAAATGTGGGTTAAGTAGATTTCTCAGGTTAATCTTAGAACACTGGTAATCTTTTATGATATGGTTTTAAGAAAAAATATTTATTGAGTTTCTTAAGAATGGATTGAAAAGTTAATTTTTGAAAAAATTACACATCCAGTGGGAGTTGCCTGTTTACTATCATCTTATTCATAGTGACTACCCATAGTGTCAATATTCATGGGTGCAGATGGACCAAGAAACATAATGATAACTCCACCATGTATAGTTTTACATGTTCATTGCTTTGTCTTTTTGCAGCCAGGGCAGTTTTTTTATAGAAACAGTTTCCTGTTGTGGTCTGAGAGAGCATCAGCATTTCATAGTATGCCAGCTTGTAAAGAAACACCCTGAAAAACCAATAAAAAATGTAAAGGGTCAGAATAATTAGTTGAGTAGTAGTAATATGTGTCTAATGGATGTGGTCTAGTAAATCGGTTCCCCCAAAGTTATTTACACTCTAGACCAGTGGTTCTCACCCAGGCATTTTTGTCCCCAGAGGACATTTAGCAAAGTCTGGAGACATTTTTGGTTTTCACAAGTGGGGTGGGGGTGGTGTACTACTGGCATTTAGTGGGTAGAGACTGGGGATATTGCTCAACAGGCTGTAATGCACAGGACAGGCCCCACTACAAAGAATTATCCAGCCCTAAATTTTAAAGGTGTGAGACTGAGAAACCTGTTCTAGACATTATGCTTTTTTCTGATGTTTATATTTTCTTTCTTCATTTATGGTTTTGGCCTGGCTATTAGGACAATCTAGGTAAAAACTATGTAGTCATGAGCTGGCTGAACACGAAGCTGTGAGAGTTAAAGTGAACGTGATACCTACCTATAAGGGCTGTCAGAGGGCATTTGTTTATTGGGGGGGAGGTTGGGTTAGTCACCCTTCTGATTCCAAGAATTCCATGCTTTCCCTCTTTTGCCCCAAAGAACTCTGTTTCAGCAAGAATTCCTCCCAAAGTTTGTGATCATCATGACAAACCTCTTCTCAAATCTCTCCATCAGAGCCAAGTAGAATATTTTTGGAATGCTGATGAATGTGTTGAGAATGTTATTTTTAAATAGCATTCTGCTATGTAATACCATGATACTGTCTCCTGAATGGAGCTGATTCCAAGTGGAGACACAACCTCTAATGTCAAATAGTAAACTACTAAAAACTCATCAAAACAAACCATGCTAGAGGTTTCCAAATCTACTCACATGACTAGAAGCTGCCACTGTCATCCTCCTAGACACATAGACATCCCCCTTCTTGAAATTCAGACCCTCAGATATGGGGGAAAATAGAATACTGCATAGTCATAAGACAAGTATCATGTAGTGAAAGGTAAACTTAGGTTAATGTTAAACATTAAGAATATAATATTAAAATATTTCTGGATGAAATGAAGGATGTCTGGGATTTCTTTCAATAATTTGCTGGAGTAGAAATTTAATGTTTTTTTTAACATACATGTGTATTTTGTTTAGAAATTTATTGTTGTTCAATTACAGTTGTCCTGCCTTTTTGCCGTTGCTCACCCCTACAGCGATCCCCTGCACTCCCACTGTCAATTCCCCCCATTGACCATGCCCATGAGTCCTCTGTTCGTATTCCTTTGCTTGCCTCTTTCCGCTTCTTTCCCCCCCAATATCCTCCCCTTCCCTCTTCTCTGGTCAGTTGTTCTTAATTTCAATGTCTCTGGTTATATTTTGCTCTCTTGTTTGTTTTGTTGATTAGGTTCCACTTATAGGTGAGATCATATGGTATTTGTCTTTCACCACCTGGCTTATTTCACTTAGTATAATGCTCTTTAGTTCCATCCATGGTGTCGTGGAGGGTAGGATCTCCTTCTTTCTCTCTGCTGCATAGAATTCCATTGTGTAAATGTACCAGTTTTTTGATCCAGTCATCTACTGATGGGCACTTAGGCTGTTTCCAGCACTTGGCTATTGTAAATTGTGCTACTATGAACATTGGGGTGCATAGGTTCCTTTGAATTGGTGATTCAGGATTCTTAGGGTAGAGTCCCAATGTTTTAAACAGAAAATGGGAAGCCACAGGTGTGAAAAAAGAGGCTTAGATGTCTTGCATTTTGGCTGCCTGTTCTTTAGCTATGAATTCCACCCAGAGCAGAGGCAGATGTACTCTCTAGCAGGGGAGGGCACAAATTCACTGACGATACCATTGCAACATATGTTGACCTTTCTATTCATGATTGGAACAATGACCAGCCTCACTTTGTCATCTTCTTCCTGTCATCTAAAATGGCTTCTCTCCTCATACCTAAATCCAATGCATTTCTGAAGACTTACCTGAGTTCTCACACTCTCCTGGAAGTCTCTCAAGATCTTCTCAACTTTATTAATATTTCTTTCTTCGCTGGACTCATACACCCATGCCTCTTTTGGTATCTTTTAAACAAATTCAGATAGATTCATATACCACAGAATTCCCTATTTTAAAGTGTATAATTCAGTGGGTTTTAGAACATTCGCAAGGTTGTGGAGCCATCACCACATTCTTTAGAACATTTTTTGTTACCTCAAAAGGAAATGCTGCATCCATTATCAGTCAGCCCCCCTGCCATTTTCCTTCAGTACTCCACCTCAGCTCCTGACAACCACTAATCTGCTCTCTGCCTCTATAGATTTGCCTTTTGTGGATATTTCATATAAATGGAATCATGCAACATGTGAATTTTTGTATCTGCTTTTTTTTCACTTAGCATCCTGTTTTCCTGGTTCAGCCATGTTGTATCATGCATCAGAACTTCATTCCTTTTCATGGCCAAATAACCTTCCATTGTATAAATGTGCCACATTCGGTTTATCCACTCATCAGTTGATGGACAATTTGGTTTTCACTTTTTGTTCCTATGCATAATGCTGCTACAAACGTTCATGCGCAAGGTTTTGTGTAGATATATATGTTTTAATTTCTCTTGAAATGACATATACCTAGGAGTGGTATTGCTGGCTCATATAGTACCTCCATGTTTATTCACTTTTGGAACTGCCAGGACTGTTTTCCGAACTGGCTGAATTACTTTACATTCCCACCAACAGTGTATAAGTCTTCTGAATTCACCCTCTGGCATTTTGATCCACACAAGTCTGTTGATGTCATTGTTTGTCTTCAGAGTGAATTATCTCATATATGTTAGTCTCACTTCCCAAACTTGACTTCAAGGTACTTAAGATGGTGATCCATTCTTTTAGTCTTTATCCTAGGAAGTATTTCTTGGTTGCCTACCGTGTGCCAGAAACTACTGAGTGCGAAGGCTATGAATATGAAAAAGATCTATTTAGTGGGGGAGGTACGTACAATCACATCAGCCCATTTCTGGGCGACAGGTGCAGTGATGATTGCCTGGTCAAGAAACAGTCTTTGCTTCCAGAATTCATATTGATTGTCTCCCTCCCACAGTGTCATACTTACAAACACCACTCGAGCCTACTGTTTAATATATTTTATTCTAGAGAAAGAACATATCTCTGTGTGTGTCCACTTTTTAGTCCAAATAGAGAAGCTCTGATTTTTCTCTTGGGCTTTTGTGTTTCAGTACCATTTAGTAAGTATACTTAAAGAAAGAAATGCCAGCAATATTTCTAGCACTAACTTGGAAGTACAATGTGAGTTATTTTGAAACAGTGAATCATCAAGGATGTTAATTTGTTGACTTGTAAGTATAAATGCTGCTTGAGACTCTAGGCTAAGTATAGAAAAGGCATTTTCTAAAATTTTAATTCTAAAATATAAATTGTCCCTATGTTGCTTATACCTACAGTCAGTCTGGTTTTGTGTTTGCCTTTCTTCAACTACCCATCACTGGTCAAGAAAAATTAAGATATTTCGAGTCCCTTAAAGATGTTAAGAATGAAAAGAATCAAATGACAAACTGTTGAAAGAGTTGTTATGCCATAGGACGTAAAATTATCCAAATATGGAAAAAAGATATGATCATTAAAATACATCTTATATTGCGCCTCTTAGTGATTTAACAAGAGTATCAACTTGTTTTCATTTCAGTTCTTAATTACCTAACATAAAAATGTCAACATCAGGAATCCCAAAGCAGGTGCGTAAAAATTTGTTGTTCTTAGGAAAAAGTTATTGATATTGATCACCTGATGCATCAAGGACAGAGAATGGCACTTTTATTCTACTTTGTAAATCACAAAACTTTTAACAATGACTTAAACATGCTTATGTAATTTATGCGATCTCTGAAAAGAGGTTTGCTTAT
>VMDR010035912.1:0-10635 GCA_007922815.1 Macrotus californicus | reverse complement strand
TTTTTTTCTTTTTCCCTGTTTTATTGAGACATAATTGACATATATTGTATTACTTGAAGGTGTACAACATAATGATTTGATATATGTATATATTGCAAAATTATTACTTCAGTAAGTTTGGTTGACATTCATTACTTCTTGAAGTTATAATTATTTTCTTGTGATAAGAATTTTTAAGATATACTCCTTTAGTGACTTTCAAATATACAATACAGTATTGTTAATTATAGTCACCATGCTGTACATTATATTCCCAGAACTTGTTCATCTTATAAAGCAGGGGTGCCAAACTCATTTCACCAGGGGCCACATCAGCCTCATGGTTGCCTTCAAAGGGCCGAATGTAACTTTAGGACTGTATAAATGTAACTACTCCTTAAGTAGGGGCAAGGAGCTCAGCGCTGCCACCCGGTAGAAACAAGGTACCGGGCCATACAAAACAAGGTGGAGGGCCGGATTCGACCCATGGGCCTTGTGTTTGCCACCTGTGTTATAAAGGAAAATTTGTGCCTTTTGACCACTTTCATCCATTTCCCCCACATCCTACCCCATTCCTCTGGCAACCACAAATCTGTTCTCTGTTTCTGTGAGTTTCTTTTCTAGATTCCAAATAAGTGAGATCACACAATATTTGTCTTTCTCTGTCTGACTTATTTCACTTAGTGTGATATCCTCAAGATCCATCCATGTTGTGGCAAATGGAAGGATTTCCTTATTTTTCATAACTGAATAATATTCCTTTCTCTCTTTTTCTTTTTTTTAAGTTATTGTCCAAGTACAGTTGTCTCCATTTTCCTCCACCCCAGCCATCCTACCTGCCACCCTCAACCCTACCTCTGTTAGGCTTTGTCCGTGGGTCCTTTACTAGCATATCTTTTAAATGAAAAGGTTTATCAAAAATTATATAAAGTTGCTTTTAGCTACTCTGATATCTTTTGAAACTATGATTTTAATGAAGATATTGTCATTCTATAAATGTGACATATCTGAATGGGATTTCAGTAGCCAAAATTTCTATGATATTGATGGCTGCTGAATCCAAATCTACAACCTTCAGCATTCTCCAAATGCTTTTTGCTCCTGAATAGAAAAAGAATTTTGAAGTAAAAAATTCTTAGCTCATTCTTAATTCTCCGAAACATTATAGTCTGTTTCAACATATGTTCAATACCATATTTATGACTGACTCCAAAAAATTGATCGTATTTAATCCTCTCATTACCTTTGGGAACAGTTACACAAGTGCATGCTTTGAATTTTTTCCCTTCATACCAAAGCTAAAAATACTGTAAAAAACTGTCACACGATAAAGGATTTCTGCCAAATATCAATCAATCATTTTTCAAAGGGGTCTTTTAAAGAAGTTGCAGATGAAACCCTTCCTAAGTACTTTCTAAATGTTAATACTGGGGGTTTTTTTAAGAAAAACCTAAAGGCATTCTTAGACCTTTAAGAGCATGAGTTTATACTCAGCATTGTTCGTCACTACACCCCCAACCTGACCCGTCCGATATTCAGGGATCCCAGACAGTGTCTCGTCACACCAGGAAAGACTACAAAACTGAAGTCTGCAATAACCTGGCTTTTACTTTCAAACATTTATCAATTAAGTCTAATCATTTAAAAATCTCTTAAAAGTAAAAGGTTTTCAAACCATGAATTTCATTATAAAATCATTTTAACTTTTAGTAAAATAAACATGATTTTTTAATAAAAGTCATGGGTCTAACACACAAAAATAGTTCCTTTTAAATAAGAAATAACACTATCAATTATTAACTATATGGTGCAATCAGGCACTGTCTGAAATGCTTCAAATACACATCTCAATTTTCAAACAATCTTTTGATTTAGATACAATTATGTTCACTTTGTGGATAAGCAATAATCTTGACCAAGTCAAATCTAACATGTGTAAGTAAATACTGTCCCTTGGAAAGGTGCGGTGATATTTGTAGCCCTAGTTTGTGAGTATCAGTCCTGGGCCTGACTTTCAATGTTTATATCTTGTTTAGAAAATCATTTAGCCATACAGAGCCTAAACTTCTTCATCTGTACAATAATGACATTTTCCCATATAAATTGTCTTTTAAGTGTATTATAATTGAAAATAAATGTGTAATGTAAAAGTATATTACAAAAAAAAATTCCAAGCACTGCTGAAGTCCACCCTGGCAGACATTGCTAGTTCTATTAGCCATGATTCACCACAGAAACAGAAACAATAGGGTGTATGTATGGTAGAGAGAGAGAGAAATTGGCTCATGTAATTGTGGGAGCTGGCAGCCCAAAATATGCAAGGGAGTTTAGCAGGCTAGAGACCAGGGAAGAGTTGATGTTGCCTTCTTGAGTCCAAAGGCACCACCAGGGCAGAATTTCTTCCTTTTCAGGGAACTGCAGTGTTTTCTGTTAAGGTCTTCAACTGATTAGATGAGGCCCACCCATATCATGGAAGGTAATCTTCTTTACTCTTCTTCAATAATCCATCCCATATTCCTTCACAATCAGCAGGCCATGGTTCTTTACCTGGTAGGATTACCCAAATCTTCATTCCTGAAGGGTCTGGGTCATTATTAATTCTACTTGATTTAGGTTGTAATTCTCCATTGACTTTAACCACAAGCATGGTAATACTAAGAGATGTTCTAAGTGATCTCCTCTATTCCAGATACATACTCTTCCTTACATCCATAGCAGAGTAGTAGTCCAATTTTCTCCTTGACAATCAGGATTGATCATCCAACCACTACAGTAAATATCTCCTTTGCTTGTTGATTCAAAGGCATGAGGAGCCCAAAGTGGGCAGGCAGAAACACTTCAATGGAAATTTTTTTGTGTCTCCCACGGAAGCACTCTCCCTTTGGAAATGAGATTTCCCGACCATCAAAGCATAAGATTATGTGGATAGGAAGCAAAAATTTTACTATCAAGCATAAGAGTACTAATAAATGGTACCACTCTCATTTTTACCTTTTAATTGCTGCATCTATGAACCCCTGCTGTGAGAGAAACCATACCATGCACTGGTCACTGATTTAGACTGTGTGCAAACCCCTGAAAAACCTCACCACAGCTCTGTGAGGTGTTGCCACCTAGCTGGCACTGTAACTGAATCTTTCAAAAGTCCTTTCCACCATTCCATCAAGCCAGATGATTCAGGATGGCTGGATCATGGTAAGAACAGTGAATTTCATGAGCATGAACTCATTAATGTATGTCACTTGCTGTGAAATAGGTTCCTTGATCACAAGCATGTGGAACCATGAAAGTGGATAAAGCATTCTGTGAGTCCACAAACAATAGTTTTGGCAGAAGCGGTCCATGCAAGGAAGGCAACTCTATATCCAGAGTAAGTGTCTATTCCAGTAAGAACAAATGCTGACCCTTCCATGGTAGATGTGATCCAATGTAATCACCTTGCCCCGTGTAGCTGGTTGATCACTTCAGGAAATATCAGAATCTAGTTTTGGTTTCTGCTGCTGGTCGATTGGATGCTCATCAGTGACTGTAGGCACACTGATAATCTCTCTCTGCCAAGTGAAGGCTGTCATTGCCAATCAACGCCAACAGAAGTCCCCAGTTCAGTGTGCAGCAAAGGGAGACAATTTAGTGAAAACAGCTCACCTGTGATACTGCACAACTGGAGAACAGCTCAATAGTGTTCCACCTCAATCACAATACAGCATGGCTGAGGAACAGCATGGCACTGAGATGACTCTGGGGCAAAGCTCCAATCCACTCCACACTGGCAAGACAGCTCCATGCATCTCTAATCTGGTTGTGTAGCTCAGCCCTTCTCTAGAGAAACAGCTCCACTCCACTTTGCCTCACTCCACTGAGACAACTTCAGTGTTAAAGCTCCAGACAAGAAAATGGACTCCTCTGTGAAAACTGAAAGTGCACTCCCCAAGCCAGAGCAGAGCTGACTTATAATACTGAGGAGTCCCTGTCCTTGGTCCCTGATTTTTCTGTCCTCATATAAATGAAGATTCCAAACCCTCACAGTTTGATTGATCCAAAAGGCATAGCCCTGATTGGTTAGAATTGAGCCACTCTGATTAATCACTAAAGATGCAAATGAGGACACAGCTGTGCAGCTCCAATTGGACAGGGAAGGTCTCATGAGGCCTTATTGGTTGAAATGTGACTCCAGAAACTCCTCTACAAGGGTTGATTCAGATAGCAGGAGCACAGTGCAAGAAGGAGGTTTGCAACTCAATGCAGCTTCTCCACAAGTGCGGAGAGCAATAGGAAACTTGAGTCTCTTACTTAGCAATGACTACTAGACCCTATTTATAAATTTGAGCCCAATTAGCCACCAGGAGTCTTCCTTAAGAGCAACATTAATTCTTGGGGATGAAACCTGCCCCCACGCCCCTCTTGAGGCACTGGCAGAGGTGGTTAGGAAAAAAGGCTGACTGGTATCCACAGAATTGGTCATCTTATACACTCGATTATTAACATTCTCCTCTGCTGAGGTCATTCTTTTGTGAATAGTCACATAGAACACAAATATCTTTACATTTTTCACCCACTCATAGAGGCCTTTCCACAGTCCTATACCTTTTCCCTAGATCTCCTTGTCATTAATTTTTCAGTCATTTTTCCCTCCAAGCCCCTAACCTTCTAGCCAAAACATTGACAATAGCCTATTAACTGGTATGCAATCACATATTTGGCCATTTCTATTTCCAAGTAAAATGAATAAACAGAGGGCACTGCTCAAAGTTCTGCCCACTGGGAGTTCCCCCTCACCACTGTCCTTCGAGGATGTCCCAGAAACAAGCTATAGTGCTACAACTCTCCACTTCCTGGTCATGCCTTCCTGTTCTACAGGCCCTTCTGTAAACCAGGTCCAGGTTTTCTCTTTTCTTTCAACTGATCATAGATAACTCCCCATGAGGCCATAAGTGAAGGCTGGGAGAGATAAGGTAACATAACAGGAGCAGGGACCATGGGCATTTGGGCCACTTCTTCACCTTCAGAGCATGCTTGAGTACAATCCCACATGCACTACTTGCATTTGATGATGGAGTGCTACTGTGCTTGTGGCTTAGTGCTTCGGCCAACACCCAGTTCATGACTGGCACCTCAGGTTGCCTGCTAATTCAGTGGTTCATGGCTAGCAATTAGTCTCTACTGAGGCCCAGTCAATAGCAAATAAAAATCTTTTTTTGAAAAGGAGAGTACTTATCCACAGAAGATTGTAGGGGTTTGCTCCAAAATCTGAAGGTTCTGAGCTACTATTAATCTGTAAGCCCTGTGAATGGCTCCAAACACTGAAACTTCAAGCACCATTGGATCTCCTGGATCAAATGGCCCAACTGTCAGAGAAGCTAGCATGGCAGACTGGACCTGTTGTAGAGTCTTCTCTTATCCTGGGCCCCAATCATAACAAGAAGCTTTTTGGTAACTTCACAAATAGACTGGAGTAAGATACCCAAATGAAGAATAGTTTGCCTCCAAATCCAAAGAGGCCTCCTATATATTCTCTCTCGCTCTTGCTCTCTCTCTCTCTCTCTCCATTGTTAGAAGGGTCAGATGTAACAAGTTATCCTTCTTATGTGATGTGGCCCACACCACTCAATCCCTAAAGTTTTCACTAATTTAGAAGACTACTAAATTTCTGTTGGATTTATTTCTCACCCTCTGACATGCAAATGCTTCACCAATGTGTCTAAAGTAGTTCTTACTTTTTCTCACTGGGTCCAATCAGCAATGTCATCAATATAATGGACAAGTGTAAAATCATGTGGAAGGGAAAGGGAAAAGTGATCAAGATTCCTGAGAACTAAATTATAATAAATTACAGAGCTGGAGTGTTGATAATCCTAATATAGGACAGTGAATGTGTATTTTTGGCTTTACCTGAAGAAATCCAACTACTTCTGGGGGTCTATACCAACAGGGATGGAGAAATAAATTATTTGCCAGCTGAATAGCTATATATGAGGTACTGGAGGATGCATTAACTTGTTCAAGCAAAGAAACCACATTTGGTTCAGCAGCTGCGACTAGAGTTATCACCTGGTTAAATTTACAACCCACTACCATTCCCCAAGGTCAATCTGTCTTCTGCATAGGCCAAATAGGCAAGTTGAATAGAGATATGATGAGAATCACCACCCCTGCATCTTTCAAGTCTTTGGTGGTGGCCTTAATCTCTGAAACATTTTCAGGAATAGTCTTGTTTATTATTTTCCGAGATAGAGGTGGTTCTAGTGGCTTCACTTGGCCTTTCCATCATAACAGCCCTCATTCCACAGATCAAAGAACCAATATGGGGATTTTGCCAGTTGTCCAATATGTCATAATTGTTCCTTCTATTCAGAGTAAAAGCAAAATGTTTTATAATCCTAGCAGGACCCCACACAATTTACCCTAATTTCCATGATCACACTGATTGACATCATTTCTTGGATCAGCTAGTTACCACTGCTAAACAAACCACCTCACACTGTGTGTGTGTGTGTGTGTGTGTGTGTGTGTGTGTGTTTACCACACAATATTATTTATTATGTGAACTTTTTGCAACACAAACAAAAAATACAGAAATGCGATATATGAACACAGCTAAAAGCAGAATGTGACTTTTTCTTTTTCTTTTCAAGAGACCACGATTCCCATCTCTAGAAAAATAAAGAGACTGCACATAGGTAGAAATATGTTGGTTGTTGGCTCCACAATTTTGCATGGAAATGATCCATAAATGCATTTTCCCCTGCTACTTTACTGTTAAGTGCAAAAATGGAATTAAAGAAAAGTTCCCTTGTTGGTTCCTACCATATGAAAAATGCTATATTCTATTTTAACAGGGCCAATATATGGAAAATGCTTAAATTAAATGTTATTATAAAAACGAAGCAGTCATGAGTTTCTGGCTAAAGAGGACACTAAATGAGGATAATATATATTTAAAGAATCCAAAATAACAAACAGAAGAAGGTTATCATAAAAAAGCTCTAGGTGCATTATAGGCATATAGGTTCTCTTTTCCATGTGTATTTTTAAGATTTTATTTATTTTAGAGAGAGGGGAAGGGAGGGAAAAAGAGGAGAGAAACATCAATGTGTGGTTGCCTCTCATGCGCCCCCTACTGGGGACCTGGCCCACAACCCAGGCATGTGCCCTGACTGAGAATCAACCCTTTGGTCGGCAGGTTAGCATCCGGTCCACTGAGCCACACCAGTCAGGTCACCATGTGTACTTTAAAACAACACCTGAGAATGAATCAAGTGTGTTTAAAGACAATATGAGGGTAACTTGTTCAGTGTTCATTGTCAGTGTTCACAGGGCCCTCTGTTTTAGGGTGGCCTCGGGCGAATACCTCATTTCTGCTCCATGTGGTCTCCCATCCTCCCTAGGCTAGCCCGGGCTTTTTCCATGACCACAGTGGTAGGTTTCCAAGAGAAAGCAAAAAGGCTTCCTGCTAGTTCCCTTGAATCAAGTTTGCTGACATCCCATTGCTCAAAGCAAGTCACATGTTCAAACCCAGAGGCACTATTGAGCAGCACTATAAAAGGGAATGGAGATAGGAAGACATAAATTATTGGGGCCATTAACGAAATCCATCATTCACACTTCTTTCACTTTTTACTACTCTTCCTTTTGCTCACACAACACCAGCCAGACTGATTTTCTTGCAGTTCTGTTTACACAATAGACCCCTTCCTGCATTCAGATCTTAACTTTGCTATTCCTTCTGCTGGAACAGCTCTTTCCCAGACACTGGCTTGGCTGACTGCTTCAACTTCTTTCAAGTGTTTGTTCTGACTTCTCCTGGATGAGCCCTACTCCTCCACTCTGTCCATTTAATAAAGCCATCCATCAGCATCCCCCTCCTTGTTCTATTTGTCTTTTTCCATAATGTGTAAGAACTTCTAACATAATGTTACATATCCAGTTTTTTTGTTTCTTACATATTATGGGGTTTCTTTGTTTCTTCTCTATTTCTCTCTTTAGTAAAATACAGGGTCTAGCAGAAGTAAGGCTTGCTTGAGTGTGGTTGGTAGGGTAATGATACGGGTGTAATAATTTATAGTTTTAATTTAAATATTTCACCTAAAATGTCATACAGTATGCTTGAGTGTGATATTGTTGTGTTACAGAATTACATGCTTATAATTTTGTAGTGAAAGATTTTGTAATAAAAAGGGGCGTTATTTGTGCCAGACCCTGTATAAGCTGTGATCTTTTCCTATTTTGTTTAATAATGTATCCTAAGATACTTGTTAAATGAATTTAACATACTTGTTAAATAAATTACACAATCAGATTTCTGCTTCTGTAACTATATAAGAAATATGAATTTTGTGAACATCATAAAGTATACAACAATTAGAAAGTGAATACAGAATATATTATAAAATATATAAATTCTCTACAGAAACTTCAAAATCTTTCAAAACAGGTAGCCTCAGTATTGGAGCAAATCACAGGAGGTGAAAGCCAAAAAACAACCTTTTACCCAACCTCCTCATTCCACTAATGAAGACAATGAAGCCCAAGGAAGTTAAGTATATTCGAAAATGTGGAAAGGTCAGCGAGTGGCAAAACTAGGATTCAAACCAAATCTAATTACCAACACTATATTCTTCCTACTTGTTCAAATCGACAAAACCACTGCTCAAACAGAATTTATAACAACCAAGTAAAAGTGTGAAAGAAGAAATTTCCAACATTATTGAGTAGTTTAAAATGTGTGGCTTTGAGAATTAAGCTTGCAGCTTCTAATTTCACAAAATTGAACTCCAATAATCTAGTATATTTGTTTCTCAGAAAGAGGGTTGATAACTGTGGCTTAGCCCTTCTGGATGTAAAACTATCACAGAGGACACAGGTGCCGTACTCCATCTCATTGTACAGTCTCATTGAGCTGTATTATTGGCCTCTGCCAGTACATGACAATTTCATTTTCGGAACTGAAATGAGCATAGCAAAAGCTACTACAGAGTAAGGGGAAGATTGTATCAACTAATGATGTGAAGGAAACAGAAGTTGTCTTCAGTCTACTTTGCTGTTGAATAGTTTCAAAAAAAAAATTCTTTCCTATTTAAATAACCAGGGAATTAATTTAGCTAGGAGAAAAGCAGCTAATAATTGTGGTTATGCTTCTACAGACTGAATTTTGCCAGTGGAGTGTGATTTTCCCACAGTTTTATAGAATGAGAATATGGGAATCTGGGTCATTGTTTTATATTACTAGCCTTTCCTAAAACCAAAGTATTGTGATACTCCCTCTTTGCTGAAACTGAAAAACAGGAAGTTAATAATCTTGTAGAAAAGTTTATAATTGTATTTCCCAGGGATTTAGCTCTTTTTGTCTTGTGATTCTTTCCCCAGTTCAGTGTTAAGGCTAATTGAGATGTATTTCTATCTGATGAAGGCTGAGTGAATCTTCCTTGATAAAAGTTTGAGACATCTATTGCTGATACAAAGAGACCTGATCAGATCACTGGGAAGGAGTAGGAAGGGGCCATAGGGTGAGGCTGCCCCAGGTAATGGAAAACAGTCTAGGTTGGGATTGGCTGAGAAGCTGAATGCCTCAGTAGCACACGGAATTATGGACTAGAAGATCTGAAATTCAAGAAGGGCTCTCGATCTTTCCGTCTCTAGGTCTCTAGGACTGGCTAACTGGCTCTCTGGCTGGCTCTAGGGCTCTCTCTTCATCAAGGGTGCCTGGATGATCATGCTGCAGCTGCCTGCATTTCCCAATGGACAGCATTTTAGATGGGAAGGAATTCCTGGCACAGCCTAGGATGGGGCTGGCCTGGCAGAGGGTGGCAGGGTTAGTTTCCTTTGGGTGTTCTAGAGGGGACTAGTTGTGAGGCAGGAGCCTGCCGTTTTTCCAAAACTGTGTAGTTTTTGTATATTATGTTGTTTTAGTTTGCAAACTAATCTTACAGAAATAAGATAATTAAAAACTAACAGAAAGAATGATAGAATTCGGGTGTTAAAAAGTTTAGCCCTTATTGATAGGCTTGAGTGATTAATGCATATGGAAAGCTGTTATTCCAAAATTGTAAAACTTTTGAATAAAGATTACTTTCCTTTATCACCAAATCTTTACCCCTGGAATTTTGCCAGAGGTAAAAAGGGTGGTGGCAGGCAGTAGGACCCCAACTGCTGTTCAGTGACATTACTATTAAAGTCCATATATTTCATTGTCACTTCATTGGCAATAAATTAGTTATTAGGTTTTCTATATGAATTGGCAATAAAAAGTTCATAAAACAAATCATTTAAAGATCAATGTTTATATAGTTAAAAAATAGAATCTAGAGAGCCAGTTTATTTTTCTGCTTTGCATATTACTTATTTATATATACTCAGCAATAACTGTAAGTTCTATTTTTTAAAATAAAATTAGCATTTCGGCACCAGCTACAAATTCTCTCACATTGAAAGCTAACTACATTATTGTGAAATCGATGTGTTAAAGCTTGAAATATTGTGTAATAATAACACAGTATTACTGGGTGACTCAGTTGGTTGGAGCATTGTCCCACATACCAAACAGTTGCAGGTTCAATCCCCACTCAGGGCACATACGTAGGTTTTGGGTTTGATCCCCAGTTAAGGCGTGTATGGGAGGTAACCAATTGATGATGCTCTCTCTCTCTTTCTCCCCCTTCC
>VMDR010035911.1:0-10633 GCA_007922815.1 Macrotus californicus | reverse complement strand
CAAAAGGTTTTAATTGGAGTGACTTTAAGGCTTCCTACCAACTATGGCTAAAAACCGTGAACGTGGTGGATATCACGTGGCCACATTAACTGTGAAAGTCATCGCAGGCTGAAGTTAGCAATGAAATTGTAACAAAGTGACATCACACTGACATAACTGTATTCCATCATTAATTATTCCTCCAGTATGAGAATCACTGAAAATCGACACATATTCCAAGCTGGGTACCTTAAAATTCAGTTCCCTTTCAGGAATTTGTAGTCTTTTAGGTCAACAGTTTCGATAGACAATATATATTGCCTTTCTCACTCCACTT
This sequence comes from Macrotus californicus, assembly GCA_007922815.1. Lineage (NCBI taxonomy): Eukaryota > Metazoa > Chordata > Mammalia > Chiroptera > Phyllostomidae > Macrotus > Macrotus californicus. Next base: position 10,317 of record VMDR010035911.1, on the reverse strand, counting down.
TCTTTTCCACGTTGGATTATCTAATATTAATATATTTAGTACACAGTTTAGTACACAGTTCAGTCCGCTCACTTGATGACATTGGACAAAATAAGCACACATTGTTGATCTATACTATCCTAATTTCACGGTTAATATTAAAAAGCTAATATTCATCCATTTGTTCACTTGATCCTTAACTTCATGCCGGGCACTGTTCAAAGAGTCATGACTATATTACTAAGCATAACAGAAGAAATTCCTTGCCTTCTGGCAACTTACATTCACTGGAATGTAAGTGTCTAGAAGGCAGATAATAAACATAATAAACACAAAACTGGAAAAGTGCTATTTAAAAAGTGGCAGTACATATGTTGGACTATTTTTTCCTTATATAGTGGTTCTGTGTTGGTTATGAATAATGCATCTGGCTTTCACAAAGCATTCACATGATCGTGTAATTAGACTCATTTCTGAGGTCTTCCTCTGGTTCGTGCATCAAACACAGGCCCTTCAGGCAGCTGTGCTTGGGTCTGCAGGCATGGGATGTTAGAGAGATGAGCATAGTCCTGCTAACACTGCCCTCGCTCCCTTACACATGTGAGATACGGGGATTACCGATGGCATTCTAATTACTAAGTATTTAGTCATCAGGCTCTGGCACACACCTGCCAGAAACTTGAGAGAGGAGATACTGCACCAGGACTTTTATCCTGCACGGGAACCTAGCTGGAAACCAAGTTCTAAAGATGCTGGAAGTGGCATATAAACCACATGCCTTCAGAGTTCAGTTGGAAGTCCCTGGAGTTCTCTCCTTTGAAGGACAGGTACAGTCTCCTCAATCACAGTCCCCCATTCCACAAGGATCATTCACTGGCTTTAAAGCTGAGAGTGTGTTTCTGCCACCACTTAGAATCAGAACCATGACTTACAAAGCCAGCTGACTACACTTCTCCCCTGGATATACGGGTATATCTGAAGGGTTTCCAGATGAGGCCTGTGGGTTGTTTCTAGAAAAGATGACCTTTGATTGGGAGTTATACACAATACCCTTCTCAAATATATTACTGCAAATACATGGTTTTGAAAATTAAATAACAAGTATATGTTTACATGGCTCCTCAAATTTAGAATTGAACACATTAAATCATTAGTAAAAACGCAAATCTCATAACTTGGAGAAGTTTATTATTGAACTAAAAATTAATTAATATTTTTCTAAGATGAAAAATGTTTGAATCAACATGTGTGCTGTTTTTGCTTTTTCTTGCAGATAAGTTCTCTATTCACTTACACTTTAGATTTGTAGTATGATGCTGTTTTTTAGATACTGTCTCACATAAAAATCCTAGAAAATAGAAAGAAATCCATAAAATGATTCTGTTACCAGACTGAAAGAAGCAAACTCAAGGAAAAAAATGTAAAATCCATTTGCTTATTGCATATACTTGCTGTGCTAATCCGATAATAATAGGAGGTATAAATAATTAACTGCTCACATGCTACTTTGTAGTTGGAAATCAGGAATCTCATTTTTCCATGAAGCAGAATGATGCAAAACCTGAAATTCATCTTGTTTTCCTGTGACTTAGGGAATGCAAATCCTCAAATGACTCCTACAGAAATCTTACTTTAGTCATTGAATTTTTACTCATTTGTCTGTATAGACTTTATCATATTACCTATAAAATATCACCCTCAAAATATTTCAAAGTAAAAAGTTAGGGACCAGAGAGGAATATTATCAAGCCTATGCCCCTGCCTTGTAGCAATATCCCTCCTCAAACACCCCAGACAAGTTTCTATTATCCCATTTAAAAGGCATTCACTGAAAGAGATTCTGAACTTTGCTTTCTGCGAAACTCAGTTGGGCATTTAATAATTTTATAATTTGAAAGATGTGTATCATATTGAACTGAAATCCACATCGCTATGGTTGTGATTCAGTTTCTTCTGTCTATCCTTCCCACAGACAGAAAATGGCAGCTCTGGCCATAGCTCTGTCATCTCCTGTGTGAATCTTACTGCCACAGCATAGCCAGGTCCTCTCTACTCTTCCATTGCAAATGTTCTAGTACTATTGATCTTACAGCTCGATTTTTCTCATCCTAAAATTTTTACTTGTCCTGAAACCACTCTAGATTCACAATGGTAAAGTTTCTGTCTCCTGAAGCTCATTTCACCCAGAAATCCTGCTTCTAGTTTCCTAGACATAAAGAGTCAGAGTGTGTACAATTTGGCTCAGAAGCAGAAACCTCTCAGTGGGGAGAGGTCCACAGCGGTACAATAATGTCTGGATGTTTCTGCATGTGGTCCGTAGAACCACCTCTGGTTCCATGGACAATTCCCTAGACTTAATGAACTTCTCAAAAGAGAAGGTCAAATCTCACCTTTCAGCCAGAGAATGTACTGGGTTTGGATTTTAGTATAAGAATCACTAAGGAAGCTTATTAAGAGCAAAGATTCACTTCACTGCAGCATCCCTTTCCCCCCTGCCCAAATTCTGAAATGGGAGATCTGGGCCAGATCCCAGAATCCCCACTTTAACAAACCCCTCTTCATAGCCCCCTCCCCACCTCAGTGATGTCAGGAAATCGCATCTCCGTGGATAACCTAGAGGAAGGGACAAACTTGGTAGAACCTTCTTAGCACGGTCTCCTCAATTTGTTGTATGGCAGTGCAAGGGAAACGTCGGCACTGGGGATCAAAGTATGGTTTATATAAATAGTGTGTGAGGCTGTGAGACTGGATGAGATCATTTAGGAAGTGACCGTGGAAGCACTTGGGGGCACTTTCATGTTTGCAGATTGGGAGAAGTGAGAGAACCAGCTGCAAAGGAGACAGCTTTAAAAATGTCTAGAATTCCACTCTTGTTCTCCTCCACTTCATTCTGCATTCTGACTGATCTTTTCTAAACCAAATTGAATTTCACACATTCCCCACAGCCACCTGGAAACATCTCAAGAACTAGTGATCTTAGGATAGGACATTCTTAATCTGTTTATAAAGTCCTGCATGGCCTGGCTGGCAGCTCCTCTCTGCAGGTTCATCTTGAACCTGTCACCCACCCAGGCACACTACTTTCTTTTCATTCTTCAAAGGGGATCCCTTTTTCTGCCACTGGGCCTTTGCACAGGATGTTCCATTTCCTGGTACAGTCTTCTCTTTCCTTTGTCCTTGTTTCCCCTTTCCTAATTTAGTCAAATACTCTCTTATCCTGTCTCTGCATTCCAAGCACATTATAACTTTTTGTCATAGAACTTACACAGAGCTAACCTGACCTTCACCTATGTGATCATCTGATTTTTTTCTGTCTCCCCTACCAGATGGTAAGCACCATGAGAACAGGGATCTTGATCACTGTATTACATATCTCCAGCCCCTGGCCCAACACATGACGTGAAATGATGCTCAATAAATCTTTAAAGGTAGAATGAATGAATACTCTGAAATACTCTGCAGTCTTACTTCTAAAGATGTGAACCAATAACATATTTATATTCCCCTGAGTTGCTCAAAGAAATGCATTTATATTGCCAGAAGTACCCTCACAATTGATATAGAAAACAACAGTCCACTTCTTTTCTGAAAGGCATGTTCTAAATTTAATTTCTCTTACATTTTGCCCATTTCAAAGAAACATCTCTTTTACAAGCAAGTTGTGGAACCATAGCTTCAGACATGGACAGTTCATGTCTGATGAGTCTCAAGGCAAAGAAAAAGAGTGCTAGGAATTGCTCGGAGGACATTTTGACCTTGCACAAGGCAATGACCTGCAGTTTACTATGCTGCACAAATTATAGAGTATGGATGCAGGATTTGCAAAAAGAAAAGGTCAGCCTGGCAGGAAGTCACAGAACCTGTGGAGAAAAGGAGCTCACTCTGCTGGTGGCTAGAACTGCCGCCTAGGGAACAAGGTTAATGCAGACAGGCTCTCTCAGCCAGGCGCACTTCCTTTCTGGTGTGCCTGTTAGCTGGACGATGCCTCTCCAATCTTTGGAAGAATAGAATTTTGGAAGAATGTGGCTTCCCAACAGGTAAAAATAATATATAATTACATGACATATTCCACTGTAGTTTTGATTTTTAAAAAGCTTAAATACTTTATAAAGATAACCTATTATTTATCTGTGCATCTTTAGGAAGGAAACATGATTACCTCCACTTTATGCTAAGAAAAATGAATATGTAAGATAAATAACTTTAAAACTAACTGTGTGGTGGAATAAATTCAAATACTACAAAGTCTAGATGCATCTTTCTTTAATGGACAGTGTGCTTGGTAAGTCAGGCAGCTGTCAAAGACATGAGTACGATACAAGAATCGTACATAAAATAAATTAAAAGCCTCTATAAAATGTAGTACAGAATTGCCTTCAATAGTAATCTCTTCTTTATAAGACAATATGGGAGTTAGGGTCCTTTCAGAAATTCCAACTCCAACAGGCTTTCAAAAGCTATAAAAGTGTTATCTCCTATAACAGGAAGCCTTAGGTGGGGCAACCTCAAGGCATTACGTAGTTAGGGCTGCAGCTCCACCATTGGCATTTCTCTCAGCCCTACTCCTTCTGTATATGTTATATTCACTTTGTCCTCAGATTGACTTTCCTCTTGGATGCAGGATAGCAGCCAACAACAACTGGAATGGATACAAGCTTCCCTGTGCATGTCCAGCAGAAAGAGAGAAAATGTCTTTCTTCCTATGTAGAATAAAACACCTTTTCCTTTATCTGAGTGGGCCAGGTTGGTCACGTGACCACCACAGCCCACCAACAACAGTTACCAGGTGAATGCCAAGTGTCCATTGGCTTCTCAGGACATCCTTAAAGCATGGATCCAGCTTCCCCTAAATCGCATGGGCTAAGGAGAGGGTAGATGCCTGAACAGAAAATCCTATTTGGAAGAAAGAAAAGAGGAGCAGCCTCGGGGCAGGCAATCAGTAGTATCCATTAAAGATGACCAAAAATACTCTAGCTTTCAGTCCTACAGCAAAATCTTGTCCAGCGTAGAAATTTTTATATCGTGAATTTTGTTGGGTTGCTAATACTCATCAATTACCAAACGTGGAATATGTAATCACTAAAAATAATCCTTTATTATTTCTGTTAGCTGCATTATTGTGTACTTCCATTTTCAAGGGTCCTTTTTCCTCCTTAGGTTTTGAACCCTTGTCTCCTGCTTCCTCCGGGGGCCTCATGGCACTCAGGCCATTACTCTACATCCAGCAGGGACAGAATCATTTGCCTGGCTGCTAAATTCCAGCCAATTGGCTGCCTCACTCCTTGGCCTTTTGGCTAAGAGCAAGCACAGCATCAGTTGAGTCGATGTGGCATCCTCTATCCAGGGAGTCTTCCCTGTCCTGGCAGGAGGACAAGCCCTACAGGCTAATTACTAAGCATGTGGCTTTTAATTAATAATGCCTATGATTAGCATGGAGCAATTTTTATCTAATATAGGTATTATGTAGACTGAAAATATCACCTCAAAAACATCTCAAAACACACTTGTGTTTACAGTATACAAGAAGCAAGCCTGTCTTCAACGGTTAACATGCACACGTACACATACATACACAGTAACAGAATTAGGGTTTCCTTGGTTGTAGTAAGTGAAATGTAAAAGATTCCAGCATGATCTAAGACAGTTTTGTTCTGAAATGTTTTGAAAGACAATGAAGCCTATTGCTATATAAGATAAATAAGAACCCTGGCCAGCGCTAACGATGCCCTTTTGTAATAACTGCAGCTTTAGAAGACTAAATGAGTACTGTGGAAGTTAGTGATTGCACCTTTTTTTCTGACAGATACAGTAGCAGGAGAGTGACAGTTGTTCAATTGCCTGTTATTGACCTAATGTGTTAAATTGGTTCTGAGAACAAAGCCCCGTCTATGTTTTTGCTGACTAAAATGAAATTTCCATTAATTACGAATTTGTGTACATTCCAGTGAAAAGTAGTTTATATTCTCCACTTGGTTTGTCTATTTGGTTGTTAATCTTTAAGAAGTTGATTAAGTCATTTGGTTCAATCTTGCAGTTCAATTCTTAAAAAATAAAATGAATAAGGTGGACATTGTAATGCCATCGGCATTATAACATATCCTTTGCAACATACTAATGCAAAGAATATTTTTGTAAAAGACTAATAACACGAACAGTAATTCTAATAGCACTCACTTGCTTTACGTGAATTACTGTAGTTATTCTCTCATATCAACCCTGTGAGTAAGTACTATTGTTATCTCCTCTTTCCAGATTAGCAAACAGGTTCAGAAACGCTGTGCTGCTCCCTGCAACCCCCTTCATCTTTGTTTCAAAGATGCTCTGGTACTCTTAACTAATGAATGGCCCAATCAAAGAGCAGTTATGAGGTGGGCAAGGACTTCTGAAGAATCAGAGGCAAGCGTAATGCTCCACAGTTCAATAAGGGAGAAATTGAGACAGAGATGAGTCAGGCAACTTGACAGCATATGGGTTTTAGCTCATCTTACTTAACAGAGGCTACAGAATCTGAGACTCAGTGAGACTCCGTAGCAAGTCCCTTGGCAAGGAGCATATTTCTCTAGTCCGGCGTATCGTATAGTTGCTGCTTTACTGACGAAGAGCAGTAACTCTTCTTGGTATCTAGTGAGAATGGAGACTTGCAACTGGGGACAAAATTATCACATAGCGTAAAGGTTAAAATATAAAATAATAATGATAAGGATGAAAATGAGGATACAAATCATAAAAGTACTAAGAGAGTACTTGGATAATCTTGAGGTATGGAATGACTTTTGAAATATGGCCTTAAAGAGAGAACCATAAAGAAGCAAAGCAATAACTTTGACTACATAAGAATTAAAATGGGGGAAAGGAGTTAAAAGTAAAGCACTATGAACAAAGTTAAAATGAAATAGGTAAGCAGCGGAAAATATTAAGCAACAGGTATGGCAGACAAATGGTTCCTATGTGTAATATCGAAACAGTTCTTGCAAACCATTAGGAGAAAAATAATCCAACCCCCCCCACACATATCACACAAATAAATAGAAACATAAACAGGCACAAAATAATCATAAATTACCAAGAAGAATAATTTTTTAAATGCTCATCTTTACTGATAACCAAATAAGGGCAAAGTCTAATTAGAATAATATTTTACTGTCTCTATCACTTTCGCAATAAAGAAATAGCAAAATAGTATCTGAAACTCATTCTCAGTTGTTCACTTAAGCTTTGTTTTTATAAGATACTTTAAGCTTTTGCAAGCATTGGATTAGAAATTTTACATTAAACCAGTTTGAAAATAAATTACATATATCAATATAAACAGAATAGTCCAATCCAAAATCACCCCCATAAAACTTCTCCAAAATGATATCCGTTCAGCTATTTCAACATCTTAAAAACTTCATTGGTCTGCTTTATAAATTTTAACAGCTGTCTCTCCTACAATACATGGAGTCTTTGGAACAAAAAAGTGGACATTGGGTAGACATGTTTCATGTAACACGTGGTAATGCCCATTGTCTTCCAGAGTACCCCAAGGCTGGGGTCAGAAGTGTGAGGTTCATCTGTGATTTCAACTAAATCTTGGCTTCTTCTCTTAAATCTGAATATATGGAGGCCAAAGTTTGAAACTGAGGTGTCAGCAGCCCAGGTTCCTTCTGAAGGCTTTAAGAAAGAATTTTTCTTTGCCTCTACATAGTTTCTATTGGCTTCTGGAATCCTTGGCTTCCATTGGCTTATAGACGCATCATTCTAATCTCAGCCTTGGTCTTCACATGGTCTTTTGTGTATCTCTGTCTTTCTCTGCATCCTTCCCCCCGCCCCTTAGAAGGCACACACACACATATGCACCTCACATCTTTATGTAAAAACTGAATCTAATACAAACCAAGAATCAGCACTCCGTGTTCTCTTTAACTTGTGAAGAACACATGAGGAAAGAATAGGAGCTTTGGAGTGGGAAAGACTCATTTAAATACTGGCTCCACCATTTACAAGCTTTGTGATCTTGGGTAAGATACCTGAAACTCAGTTTCTTGTGTGCAAGTTGGAATTATAGCAACTTCTTGCAAAAATTTTAAAAAGTTTACAAAGTGTTTGACGCATGCTAGACCTTCACTAAACAGTAGCTATTATTAATGAAACAGTGGAAGATGAGGATTCTCATAACTGTAATGGACCGAATCGTGTCCTCAAAAAGATATGAACAAGGCCAAATTCCCAATGCCTGTGAGTATTAACTTATTTGGAAATAGAACCATTGTATATATAATCATGTTAAGACGAGGTTGTGCTGCAATAGGATGGGCCCCGAATCCTGCGGTTGATGCCCTCCTAAGGGGCAGGGGGAAGGATGCAGAGAAAGACACAGAGATACACAAAAGACCATGTGAAGACCAAGGCTGAGATTAGAATGATGCGTCTATAAGCCAATGAAAGCCAAGGATTCCAGAAGCCAATAGAAACTATGTAGAAGCAAAGAAAAATTCTTTCTTAAAGCCTTCAGAAGGAACCTGGGCTGCTGACACCTCAGTTTCAGACTTTGGCCTCCAGAACTGTAAGAGAATAAATTTCTGTTGTTTTACACCACTTTGTTATAGCAGCACCAGGAAACTGACACAATAATTTAGCTCAAATTCTCACTTGGGTGTTTGTGTAACTTTTTTTTAAAAATTACTTTATTGTTGTTCATTTATAGTTGTCTGCACTCCCCCCCCACCCCAGCCAATCTGTTTGTGCAACTTTTAAGACTAAATAATAGTGATATGATAGATTGGGTGTCGTTAGAAATTCCTTTTGAAGAGAATCTAGCACAGCACAGTGGGCTGAAACTAATGGTAATAATATATGTTAAACAAATAAACAAAAAAAAAAAACTTTTGCCCATGGCATCAAAATAATTCAAACTAATTTCAAAGACTGGGTGTTGAATTGTGTATCTATTAACTTTACACTTTTTCGTATATAACTGTATATGCCATTATCACTTCTTGGAAGGCATAGACATGATGATTGGTGCTAAAAAGGCCATATTTTAAGAAGTGATTCCATCATTAAAATAAAATGATGCTGCCTGACAAATGTCAGCAAAATGGAAGAAAATAGGAAATCTACAATAACTTTCATTGACCTCAAAGGTTTCAGATTTGTTTCTTTGTTCAGTGGAGCGAAATGGAAGATTCCATTCCTTTACTTGTACAGTTACGGTTTTGCAGCTCTCTCTTATTCTGACATGTGTTTCCCTCCTGCTAAAAGCCAAAATGGAAGAAATTCAAATATTTTAGAATGAATTTTGGCAATCGGTTTCTTGTTTAAAAAAAAAATTCTTTGAGAATAAATCTCCTCACATAAAATAACTGTTCTCCTGAGTTTAAACCCAACAGTTTTGGACTTGAGGAAAATGTTAATACCAGCCCTAAAATTTATTCTGTTAATTGCTCTAATAATCAATAAGTAATTTTCATTCTAAACTAGGTTCTTTATGTGACTTAAATAAACCAACTGAAGATCATTTACATCTCAATAACAATTCCTAATAATGTCACATCATTAAATTCCACCCTGGTTCTCAATAATGTTGGTTAGTCACCAATAAAGGGACTTATTGCCTGGGTCAGGTCCTCAGGGCCACGGAGTAAACCAATGGGTGACGGATGTCCTTGTTAAACCATGATTCTGAGTGAGCCTGTCTTCTCCTGGGACTTCTTCCACTGTCCACTTGCATAGCTGCAGACTGACCCTTTTCTTCTCTCTGTCTCTCTTCCTCTCTCCTTCCCTTCTGTCTCTCTCCCTTCCTTCCATATTTCCTTTCAAATAGAATAGTTGTAATCCTGGTAGTAGCAAAAAAATTCATCAACAGAAGAATCTTCTGCATCTTATTTCTCATTGCATATGATTAACATAGAGAAAACATTTTAAAGAATATAGGGAAGTACACCAAATTTAAGTTTACACTGAAAAAAAAAATAAATAGAAGAAGTAGATATTCGGGGATCATCGATGCATGTAGGCTAATATAGATTTCCTATTTAGACACTATTTCTAAGAGAAATATTTTGGGCCTATATTTTTCGGTTATTTATATTGTTGGAATTAAATAGTCACTAGCCTGTTTATGCTGTGCCATATAGTTGTAATAGTGTAGCATCCACTGTGTATCAGTAAAAGTGTTTTAAGACTAAAGTGTATATAACCAAAATAGTGAAAATCATTACTATTTAAAAAAAACATTTTTAACAATGCTTTTATGATACCAAAACACTTGCTGATAATATTGAAATTTTTATATTAATTAAACAACCCCCTAACCACTGGGTACATTTCAGATATGTAAACTTTGTAATTACTTCC
>VMDR010035910.1:0-10633 GCA_007922815.1 Macrotus californicus | reverse complement strand
AAAAAGGGAAAAGGACTCGTGGACAACAGTGTGGTGACTGCTGAGGGGAGGGAGTTATAAGGGGACTAAATGGTTATGGGAAAAAATACAATAAAGATTAAGTTAAAAAATAAAAATAAATATTCTGTACTAATTTCTGTTTTATTGCTGATATAGCAATAGGTGAGAAAAAACAATAATATTAATACAGTCTATTCTTTCTTCTGGAGCAGAATGCAGTTCTGAGGAATAACTCCTAGCAACAGTATCTGCTCTAAATTGGAGACCTTTTTAACAAACCTGTGACTAATGAAATTAACTTTATCATTAGCTAATGCAAAAAGATCAACACTCTCCAGGTCACCAAACACAATTTCCTACAGATCTTTTATCAGGAAAGGATCTTGGGAGGGACTGAATAGCTCCAAATCTCCCTTTCCCATAAAACGGGGCAAGCAATGATAAGTATGGCCATTTTCTCACTGGATGGATGAGAAAAAATATTGAAATACACAGTATCTTGGCTGATAAGCAAGCAACTTGCCATGTCATAAACCTAGCCAAGTCCAGATGGTAGAGAGGAGAAACACAGCTGGGAATGTACTTGAAATTATTACTGTCATCTCGATGACAGAAGTATAAAGCAGGACAGCCAACAGCATGGAGAGGAGAGTTATCATTTAAAGAGTCAACATATTAGTCTCTTTCAGGTCTTCTGAGTGATCCAGAATAGAGATCCTTAAAACCACAGGTATCAAAAAGTAATGGCTTTGTTCACAAGGGACATCACTATATCCTTGTAGCTCAAATGCGGATGAGGCTACCCTCACGTGTTTTTAATTTATTATAATCATTAACAGATTAACAGTTCAGTTTTCACAATCCGTTGAGTAGTAAAAAAGAGTGAGCAACTCCAATCTTAAATGGCAGAAGCCCAGATGAAGTAATCTAATATTGATTTCATAAAGCCATTTGTCAGTGAGTTATGAAAATCAACTACTGTTCTATAAAGAAACATTAAAGCACAGAAACAAAAATCATGTCTTTACTACAAAGTTAAAAATTTCCTGGGCAGTCTGCTCCAGAGGACTAGTACAAGGCACACAGTTGAACTGCATCCACTGTTGTTCAAAAGCATTCCTTTCTGCAATACGCCTTTCTTCCCCTTTACTTTATTAGGGGGGAGAAAGGCAAGAGCAGAGAATGGCATATGATAAATATCTTAATACTACGATTTTCCTCCTTCTTTCCAATTGCCTTTCACTGCAATGACATGTCTTTTAGCTTCGGGGGAATATTTCTGGCACAGTGCTATCCTTTCAGAAACATGAATGTTTCAAGTTAAAGTCAATATAAAAATTTTCTATAGTTAAAGAGCTTAGGTCTGAGTACAATGTGAACTGAGACAGAGACAGAGGAGGGGGGAAAGGAAGGAAGAAAAGGGAGAGGGAGACACTCACTTTTTTAGTAAAACTTCCTCAATATGTAGCTTGAAACAAATGGTCTCTTTCAGCCCTTCTTTTGCACAACTATTACTTGGTCAAAACTCATGTATGTGGGGAAAAGCGACAAAGATATTAACCAAATATAACTCCTACATTTGATGGGACTGATGGACTCACCCAGCCACCCTAGAGCACATGGGATATGCTGTAATTAAACAAACCACCAAGACAGCTCCCTGCACTAAAGCCACATGCCAGGAAACAAGCCTCTGTAGTCGCTGCCTCTGCTACATTTTTTATGAGAACCGAAAAAATTAAAATAAGAGTGATTCTCACTGGAGCATCAGGAACCAAGAAGAGCCAGCTGTCCCTAGGGTCCATCATTTTTTGTGAGGACAAAACATTTTCAGTGTGGATTCTCAAACCTCGGACTGCCAGGAATGAAAAGGGCAGCAGCAGCAAGGGAAGCGACACAGCTGAGGAGAGGAACTGATGGTCATTGCTTCCATCACATGGTGGCTCAGTTCCAGCTCTGAATTAAACCAATTATGTCATGGTACACGGTGTATATTCTCCTTAACTAAGACTATTTTGAAATGAAAGGAAGATATCATTTTAGCAGGCTTTGAATGCTCTTTTCCTGGAACTTTTTACAATGAGATTTGCAATTGAGTCACTTCATTATAGACAATATTTATTTATTCAATAACTGTTCTTTCACCTACTTGGTGCTAAGGTTGCAAAAGTGATTCATACAGCCATGATACGTACCTTCAATAGGGGACACATCTAACATGAGGATAGATCTATGTGAAAGAGTACTTAAAGTGTACTACAAGGAGAGAGGCAGAGAATGTTACTGAAGCACACAAGTAGGGCATCCACCCTGCCGTGGGGTGAGGGAAGGCTTCCTGGAGCAAGCAATGGGTGATCCGAGATCTGCAGAATGACCAGGAGTAAATCAGGGGAGTGGTGGTGGCTGGGTGTGTGTGGGGGGCAACAGGGTTCCTCCAGGAGAGAAAACAGCACAAACAAAAGTCACCCAGAGACCAGAGGAGGAGAGGTGTGTTTCAATTGCTCAATTTTTGAGCAGTGGAGACAGAGTACCTCGTAAGGGTTTAGGAAAAGAAAAAATGTTCTAATAGAAAAATATGAGCTAGACTTTGGGCTGTGAACCTCAAGGAGTTTAAAAAGCTCACATGTAAACTGAGCTAAAAAGTAAAGGGCTAATAAAAGCAGATATCTTATTATCCAGTTACTTCTAATATCACCCAAAACTTATAAACTATCAAGAGGTTTGCAAAATATCCTCATTGGTTCCTTTCAAACAGTGAGATGGAATTATTTATTGTCTCTTAGGTCAGAGACTATCCTTCCAGGGCCCACTTAAAGTATGCGGTTTTGTTTTCATTAAAGAAGGCAGCACTTCCAGCCATGCTAGATTAAACAAGCGTTATCAACTGTTCTTAGGGCTATTAAATGATGACATTGTTCTTGTAACACTCCACTCTACTTTAAACTGCAATGCAATTGCTATACTCATATATTTCAACTGGCATTATAAATTGCTATCACACAAGAGAAGCATAACTTAGAAATATGTATTAAATCACAAAAGGTAACAGTCTGCATTTTGAGAAGCATTCCTATGGAAAATAACAAAAACCATTTAACAGCCCAAATTTGTATCAAGGTTTCCTTCTTTCACAGAGACACATGGTGAATCAGTGTTCAAAAGTAAGGGAAGGTTGAGTCACTCACTACATGTGTGATCTTTTGAAAATGAGATACAAAAACCACAATGACATCAACTAAGCAAAAAATACTTTGAAATGACTAAGAAATAATCATGAGTAGCTGTGACAGGGGATGAGATGTGCTCTCTTTTTCTAGATGTTCTGCAGAGCGGCTATGTGATATTCAAAGTATTTTTTAAACAATAACCAATAACAGTAGCTAACCCTTACATAGGGTTAAATATTTATCTAGGATGCAACAAATGCCAGGTGTTGTTCTAGGTGTTTCCGTAAATGAACTCAGCGCTCACCATAACACTGTAAAGTAACTACAGGTACTATCTCCATTCCACAGCTGAGGTAATGAGGCTCAGAGAGGTCACACAACTCACCTAAAATCATACAACCGAACCGGGCAATCTGGCTCCAATATTCACCCCCTTAACCACCAAGCTACACTGCACTCCCCAAAATACAGGATTGAACACCATATCCAAATTCAAACAAGAAGTTTTCCCTTTCCCTAAATGTAGAGTATCACTAATGGTTCCTGCAGAGCCCAGAAGCGTTATGTTCTTTCAGGATGCAAATTAAGAGAATACATGGTGTGTATTCACAGAGGTATTTAACAGATGGCCAGAAACTGCATTTCAATTGCTTTTATAGATTCGTTGTGGGTAAGCTACATTTTACTATCCCCTTCCTTGCAATCGTAATTTCTTGTCTCATTTTGTTCATTACCAAAAAATGTATATTATGTCTACAGGACATTTTGTAGTAATTATTTACCTACGTCATGCATCAATTTTTATTATGCATAAGAATCATCTAGTGTGCTTCTCAAAATGCCATTGCCCCAGCCCACCCCTAGAAAGCAGTCAGCAGAGCATACTTTAAGAAAGTGCTCTACTTCTTACTGTCTATGTAACATAAAGTATTTATCTAGGATACAAAAACACAGCACTTGTTTTTTTCTATCAGGACTGCTGGCACTTTCCAATGAAACTTTATACCTTACGTCACATGACTATGAAAGACCGATTCTATGCAGGACACACAGACTCGGTCTCACTTTAGTCACATCATGTATAGGTGACGCATAAAACCAGCTCACAGAGTGTGCACCCTGGAGGTGTAAATGCCTTTTTGCTGCATGGTCAGATGTCTTACAAATACATTCTTTTTAATTTCCGATCAGAAAAGTGTTAAGTCAAACCTGATTTCTTGTCCAGAAATGATACCAATCGATATTTTGAATAATTTCTTCCCTCAGCGACAAAGGACAGTGGAATGTGCCACAGATGACTATAAAAAGAAAATATTGAAAGATTATCACGCTTTCCAATATTTCAGTCATTTACATATAATTTGTCTTTTTTTTTCTTTTTGGGGTTTTTTTAGGGGGTGGGGACAGGAAGGTGAAAATTTTCCAGTATTTTCAGAAAGAGATCATCTTGTTAGAGGTTTTATAAGAACCCATAATTACAAAACATTTCCAAGTATTTTAACTTGAGGGTACAGAAGAGGCAGCAGGGAGAGAAAGGCACGCACCTTGCATCTGAGGGCGGGATTTCAGGCTTCGTGTTTGAAGAGAATTTTTCCTGCTGTACAAGGAGCTCCTTTCCTTTCCTTTGGACAGTCACTAAAGGGAATCCTTTCTGCAGGGTCCAGGTTTTCATCATCTTCTTTACATCTAGTGTTTTGTTTGTGACCTACAAATAAAAGAATAAATTATTTTTGCTTGAAGGTAAACAGTTTGTATCTTTCCCTCTTTCCCTACCACACTCTATGAAGGCTATGCTTAATGTTAATATAAAAAAGCTGGAATGCTGAGTTGGATGTACATTTCTAAGCTAGGTAAATGAGTAATTGCTAAAAGGTAAGTAATCTGAAATAGAACTAAGTAACAACTAAAGAGAGAGAGGCACTATGTTGAAAAACCAGCGGATATTACCAACCGAGTGTTCGTTAACATCCCTAAGGAGCAATAAGCGCTCTTTCAGGACACAGTACTAGCACTGAGGGTATGAGTAGTAACGTGGAGTCTTGAGTCAGAAGCACTGTGACTTACTCTTGTGAATCAGCTGAGTCTAGATTTCTCTATTCTCCAGACCCTCTGCTTTCATAATGTTAAAGTTCTTCTTTTAAAGAACTAATACTGTCGAAACGCTGGGAAACAGCAGCAGCAGTAGCAGAAGAGTGAAATATAAACAGGTCGGTTGCCTTGACTTTAAGTCTCTCTAGAGAACAGTGGTGAACTATTTTGATGGTCCAGACCCTCTTTCCCAGATAATTACATAAACTTATCTACAAAAATCCAGTGTCAGAGGTTCACGGATCCTCTAAACCCACTATCCCCGAAACATCTGGTATTGATGAAGATGCAATTTTTTGAAGAACTATCTCTTTAAAGAAGGTGAGTTAAACTTATAATTCAAAATTTTTTTAGACTACATAAGGATTTGAATTGCAAGCAACTAAAATCATCCAGTATTTAAAGCGTTGGATAATATTACTGCACTATGGGTAGGCCTTACCTCAATCACCATACTCCTACTTATTCAAAGCAGAAAAGGATGGAGAGAAGCTTCTCAAACTCATTGTGATATTAAATCTAACACTTCTCATGGCCCAGATCTATTTATATCTGGGCAAGGCGTTGGGAAGAAAACAAGCTTGCTCCAAAGCAAGGCACTTTTGGGTCTTTGAGGCAGAACTGAAATGAAGAGGACAGTGCATACTTTGATGTGGATGCTAAAAACCTGAGGATAATGTTAGGGACTAGGTCGGGATAAGAAAACACTATAGTACAAAAGTTGAAGTCAGTGAGGGAGGCAGAAATATACTCTACATGTTAGGAGATAATATAACAAATATAAAATAAATAGTATAGCTTTTGACTGAAACGCTACTATATGATAAGAAGAAAAACAATGATTTGGAAGCAATTCTTAGGTAATAAGGACTAATCCCTCTTCTCAAAGAGAACTCAGATAATAGGGAAGGTGTGCCTTCTGGGAAGAGGGTTAACAGCTAGAAAGTACCAGGTTCAGATAAGGCAAGGCAGCAGGAAGAGTATTTGAAAAACATCCGGAGCTAGGTTCTTAAACAGGGTCCATACGACTTTGAAAGAGTGTGATGTTTTGCATTATGTGATTTTTCTGGGGAATATGTCCAGAACTTTCATCAAATTTTCAAATATGTCTGTGATCTTCTAATCATTAAGAATTTTATCTAGATCAGGGTAAAAAAACTCAAATACTTATAAGGATATGCAGTTAGTATACATGCATACCGCAGGCTGGGTTCACGCACTGCTATGAAGCATAACGTGTACCTAATTACACTGCTCATGAGGATATTTGCAGACATAACAAAATCCGAACACAAGGTGGTGGAAGGGCAGTGAGCAGCCAAGGGCAGCCAGCTTGTGATGTGCCATCTGCTCTAGGCAAATGGCTCCAAAAGACAGGGGTATTCACAGGGCAGAGTACAGAAAAAATCATGAATGAGAGGTAGAAAAATTGTGAAATCGTAAGAATAAAAAAAGATCTTTGAAAAAGATGAAAATATAGTGATATACACTAATTTGGAAATGACAAGGTTCCTACAAAGAAGGAACAGAGATTAAAGTGGAGAATAAAAACGGTTACACAAGGCCACACACAGTCCTTCAACAGTTAAGACTAGTACTTCCAGATCTTGATTTTTAATTCTTGGCTCTATTTATAAATATTTATCCTAAGCTCTGTCCCCCTCTTTCTTAAATAATTATCTTTGGTACCACGGCTTATTTATATACTTGAGAAAAACATAAATAGAACTCCTGTCTTCTTATTTTAAGAGCTACATCAAATATTCAGGTCACTTACCTCATTAAAACTATCCCACAGATCATCGCTTTGGGTAGATGTATAACTATGATTATGCAGGTACAGGACAAGAGAACGTTGAAATACATCTTCATTAAGAAAAGTTTTTAGCATCAACAAGAGAGAAGCTCCCTATTCAAAAAAAAAAGAGAGAGAGAGGGAAATAATAGAATGTAACAGATTTATAAAGTTGAGAATCTAAAATTCAAAGTGTAATCAGTCTAAGCATATACTTTCATATATAGAATCTAGTTATAATACACTGTTATTTAGTCCCATTAACCAGATGTGGACTATGTTCAAATGGTCTTAAAAATTACTTTAAAGGATCTCAAAAGAATTAATGAAGTAGATTCCCAGGCACACTAATTCTACTATGAAACATTTTGTGAGGTCTATCAGTCACTTGCTGTTTCACTGTTAGTGTTAAAAAGCTAAGTGATTGTAAATATATTTTTAATAGAAAAACATGCCAAATTTTATGTGGCATCCCCACTCTTGCCCTCAATGTTTAAAGTACCAGTTCAATTCATGGGCATTCTGCTGGGGACAATAAACTAGAAGAGCTCTCAAAGTCTCTCTGGTAGGGAGTACATTAATTTCCAGTTTTAGTGTATCATGTTGCTGAAGTAACCAAGACTTCTCCCTCCTGCAGAGTCACCTCCCATGTTTAGAACTGATGGATGTATAGTGTAGTAAGTATATGCTAATAGTCAGAATTAGGCATGCACCTATTAAGGTCACACCGTATTCACTGATGCACATGTCATCATTCCCAATCTTAAAACAACCACCTCCTCGGTGAAGCCTTTCCTGATTTGAAATAGAAATCAGATTTATCTATCTCCAAAAGCAATTTATATCACTTCCTGCATCTGCTACAGATATGTATTCATTTTTTCTTCTAAACTATATGTTAGTTGAGGGAAAAACTAAAAAATTGAACTCCAGTTACTAAACAATGACTACTACACAGTAAGCATTCAAATGGTTTTTAAATGAATTTCAATTCTGATGAAAATTTATCACCATGAAGTCATTAAAATTACCATACATATATCAACTGCATTTAATGCTTACTGCTCTCTGGGGTGTTACATGATGAGTCTGAGTACTCACTCTTCTCCAACATTTCTCTTTCTATCTTGAACACCAACGTTCCCTCTCTGCTATAACATTCCCATTAAAAATGGGGACTGTATCTCACTTATTTTGTGTGTTTTCTTCTCTAACACAGGAATTCAATTTACTAATCAATCTAATAGCCACAAGGCAAAGGAGGCAAAAAAAAAAGGCATATGATATTCACCCCTCCTTCCCAACATAAATGTGAGTGGCACTGATAACTCTGTTCTTCTGACCTATGGAGGTCCCAGTCAGGTGTCTGTTCTGTTTTTGCTTCACCTCCAAATCTGGAGTCTGTGTTTCTGATTCTGCAATCTAATCTTTAATTATTTTTGTAAAATCATTTAATTTATTGGGGTGACATTGGCTAATAAAACCATATAGTTTTCAAGGGTACAACTCTATAATAGATCATCTGCATACTGCATCATGCACACACCACACAAATTCAAGTCTCTTTCCACTACCATTTACCCCCTCTCTGTCTTCCTCCCCCTCCCTCCATCCCCTTTCTCTCTGGCAATCACCATATTGTTGTCTGTGGAAGGCTGGGGAAGTAGGGTTTTGTCTGCAGGTTCCTCTTCCCAGATGTGATGCTTTAGGTTGGGAAGCCCGACCTGAGGATGAGACCCCACGTTCCTCGGGGCAGGGAGAGGGGGGCTTTTGCAACTGAGAGAACCCTCTAGCTTCTCAGCCACCACACGTGGGTGCAGGGGCCAGCCCTCTCTGCATCTCTGTCCTTCTTACCAATATCTATGTGGCTTCTTCTGTAAATCCTTGGTTATAACACTCCTGTTCAGCTGTCCTTCACCTAGTTATTCAGTTGTTCTATAATTTAGCTGTAAATCTGGTTTGGTTCCAGAAGAAGCCGAGTGTAGCTTCTACCTACTCCACAGCTATCAGGAATCTCCTAATCTTCAATTATTGTAATACCTGTTTGCTTACTTGTTCTGGAAATTCTGACTTTGGAATGTACCCCAATTCTGAATAACACAGCCAAGGGCTTGCTTAACACCCTCCCTGTACATATACTACCAACAGATCTAAAGAGTGAAGCAACTTTAAAAACTACATTGCTGTCAGATCTAGTTAACTGCCCAGAATATTAGTCAGAGAACTTAAACAAGAGACAGAGAAAAAAATAATAATCCAGAAAAAGTTAAGACCAAGATTTAACTAGAAGCAAGCATCTTAAATTTTAACAGGATACCTAAAAATAATACTTATTTAATCTTTAAAATAATCTAAACCATGCAGCTTGTTCACATATAAAGTTAATTTAAGAGCTATTCCAGGTACTATTGTGCAGAGCAATACCTTAAAATAGGAAAGAAAATTAAACATTTCTTCAATCTGTTCTGAAGACTGAACGGGCAATGATATTGGAGGAGATGAATTCAAGGAATCTTTCTTCATGGTTTTAAATCGAGAATCTAAGAACTCTTCATACTAGTAAAAAAATTAAACAGATTAGTAAATCATGAGCAGTATCAAAGACAAAGGAAAGTATAGTAATTATTTATATAAATTATACTATTGCGTAAGGACATTATTAAAAAATAACCGGATTCAACAAACTTCAGAACATAAGCTTTTGAAAATACAGGAAGAGTATGACATTTATGCATATTTGTTAAATTTAAAATAAAATGATAACCTCCTGGCCACATGAAAAAGTGTTTCCTAAACAACATAAGGATGAATTAAGTTTCTGTTCTTAAGCAATCAAATGCCAAATCTTGATATTTGAGATAGTCGGAAAAGGTTAGTGTATATTTTAAAACTCTGAAATTAAAAAACAAAAATAAAAATAATAACTGGTTCTTAAGGCTAATTTATTATACGCAGTCCGGCTTTTCTATTAAGAAGTATGTATTTCCTTTAGCTGAGGTTCATTTGAAAGAAAATATCACTCTTAACCAGAAAGCATTCTTTGAGGGCTCGGCAGACGAGCTCCACGAGTACACTAGGAGCTTTCAAACATTCTGGGCGCCACCAAGTGGTGAGACGGTGAATCTCACTGCTTAACTGAGGGACATACACAGATTTAAAGTGTCTTGTTTCGTCTTCTGGCTGAAAATAAGTTCCTTCTATACTACTTGAAATTTTTGAGCAGGACTTACACAAAATTTCAAACTGCAAATGCTAAACAAACTCCTGTTTTAAAGCAGTCTTGGGTCATATATCCAGGAAGTTTTATAGAAAGTCACAGCATTCTAGGGTTCAAAGGGATCTTTACGCTTTCCCACCTGCTGTATGACAACATGGCGGTATATGTCATATCATGTCCTGCTGTGTCCAAACGTCTCTACGGATAGGAAACATCTCCATAAAGCCTAATAGCATAGTGGCATTATGTTCTCTATAACAGAATGCTGTCTCAGGTCTTTGACAAAGAACAAAATATGGTTTGTCTCTAAAAAGGGCAAATTATTTGTCTGTATCAACTGCCATATCACTGTTATAAGCACGGTCA
>VMDR010035909.1:0-10620 GCA_007922815.1 Macrotus californicus | reverse complement strand
TACCCTAAGAGCCCTGAAACACCAATCCAAAAGAACCTATGCACCCCAATGTTCATAGCAGCACAATTTACAATAGCCAAATGCTGGAAGCAACCTCGGTGCCCATCAGTCAATGAGTGGATCAAAAAACTGTGGTACATTTACACAATGGAATTCTACGCAGCAGAGAGAAAGAAGGAGATCCTACCCTTTGCAACAGCATGGATGGAACTGGAGAGCATTGTGCTAAGTGAAATAAGCCAGGCAGTGAGGGACAAATACCACATGATCTCACCTTTAACTGGAACATAATCAACAAAAGAAATCAGCAAACAAAATACAACCGGAAACATTGAAATTAAGAACAATCTAACAATAGCCAGAGGGGAATGGGGAGGGAATAGTGGCGGGAAGGGATTTCAGGAACCACTATGGAGGACACATGGACATAACCAAGGGGGAGGGTGAAAGCGGGGGAGGGGGGTGGGATTAGCTGGGGTGGGGGGAGAGTGATGGGGAGAAAATTCAAACTGTAATTGAACAACAATAAAGTAATTAAAAAAATATAGAATGCTAAAGAAAAAAAAATGCATATTCTGACAGAATATCTAGGATGGACCTGAGATTCTGTATATCTGATAAACTCCCAGGAGAAGCTCAGGCTGTGTGTCCTTGGATCACTTTGAGTAGT
Source organism: Macrotus californicus (assembly GCA_007922815.1). Taxonomy (NCBI): domain Eukaryota; kingdom Metazoa; phylum Chordata; class Mammalia; order Chiroptera; family Phyllostomidae; genus Macrotus; species Macrotus californicus. The sequence goes on along the minus strand of VMDR010035909.1, from coordinate 9,950 downwards.
GAGAAACTAGATACCTCATGTGACAGGGTGCTAATTCTCTTTCCTAAGAAGATAAAACCCCAGCCATCGTGGCAACAATCCTGTATCAGGTGTCTACTGGTGAATGCCACCCTCCTAGATGTCCAGAACTTATTCCTATCACCTCAGCAAAGGAACAATTTCACTCCAGTCAACTTAATGCTAGTTTTCTGGAGGCTCCTTTGTATATATATTAGAATCTCTGAGCTCCAAGGACAACAAGGGGAAGATGATCCGGAAATAATCAATTCAACCAGTTCCCACCTCTCTTCTCCTTCTGAAGCTGCTCACCATTATCATCTTCACCATCATCACCATCACCACCACCACCATCATCATCATCATCACCATCATCAAGCACCCTCATTATAGCAAACACACAAACCCTTGCACTTACTGTAAGCTAGACATTGCTCTTAGCATATTACCAAGGGTATTAGCACATTTAAATTCCTCAAATAAGCCTATGGATAGGTTCTGTTAATAGGTAGGAACTTATTAGTACTCCCATTTGCAGTCCGGGGAAGCTAGGCACAGAGAGGTTAAGTAACTTGTCAAGTTTACACAGGTAGTACAGAATTCATGTTTCTTGCCTCCAGAGCCCGTGCTCTTAGCCATTTCGCTCTACATTATGTCAGAAATCCTGACGACTTTGCATTCCTCCATGTGAAATCCAACGAAAAGCACTAAAGCTGAATCGGGCAGAGCCTCTGGGCCCTCTGACAGGTCTCGTGGTGCAGCCTGGGGGGAGGAGGATGAGGACAGGCAGAGAAAAGCATGATCAAGGGCTTTGAAACCTTGGTGAGATTAAATCTGCCTATTAAATTGCCTGTAACTTGTGGGTGGATTTGGGGAGCTGAGGAGGGGGGTAGGGGTGGGCTGTAGCTGTTCTTGCATAAAAAACAGGCACCAAAGGAGACCATTTTCCAGGCTCTTGCTGCAGAAGCTGGTGTTAGTCTGGGGGTGCAGACTGTGGGGGCCCAGTGGCCCCAACTCCAGGTGGGAGTTCCCTTCCTCACTCAGTGCAGGAACCACTCTTTAGGGGTGCCCTGTGGCTGGTCTGACTGGAGAGGCACCCCAGGGAAGCCAACCACACAGTGACTTTGTCCTCCACTCTATCTTCTCTTTCCCAAAACTTTTCTCAGTATAAGAATGATGCCTTGAGGGGTGGAGAAGGGACAGGAGATGAAAATCTCATGAAAAATGAAATCATTTAAAATGTATTAAGAGCCCACTTGCTTATACTGTTATTGTCCCCATACAATTTCATAAGCTTAAACTGATTTTTAAATTTAGCCTTGTTTCCCCAAACCAACTTCAATGCACTGGAATAATTGACAATGACATGGAAACAAACTTCGCTCTAAGAGCAGCATCCCTCTCTGAAGCCTCAGCAAGATCAGGCTGACAAAAGACCCATTTAGTCATCCAGGCCGCAGAGGCTGGTAGTGGGTGACAGGCAAGCACAGTGGGGAGGGCCATCTGAGCCCTGGCAATTGCTACTTTGCATGATTTGAAGTGAGCCCAGTGCCCTCTTTGACATAAGCTCTTGCTTTTTCTCCAGGTCAGATCCATGTCATTATTGTCATGTCAGAGACCCATCATTTTTCTCTCTCCTTTTAATATTCCATGTAATGCAAAGTTTGTTGCTTTATAATTCTGGAACTCCCCTTTCTACCTCTGCAAAATGGGAAAACAATTGACCCTGGATTAAAGTGAAAAGAGTGTGGAATTTTCAAGAGACCCAGGCTGTCCTAAGGAAGCCATTCTGTGCTAGGTGAACTTGAGCCATTATTGTCCCCTCTCTGGATTCCAGGGCCCTTATCCGTAAAACAAAGGGGTCATGCTAGCCAATCTCCAAAAAGACTTTCAGTGAATTAATGAATAAATCAGGTGGCAAGAATTTAGGAAGGGGGTGGCAGGAGTCGGGGCTGAAGAGCTGGTGAGAGGTCACATGGCGATGGGGTGGAGGCTGCTGGGATCTGAACTGTGTGACCACACTGGAGAGCATCGTGGTGCGGCTCAGTCAACTAAGGAAGCAAATACCCTATGACCCCACAATTCCTCAGCGAAATTCTCACACCCGTCTTCAGGGGATGTGCACAGGAATCTGCAAAGCAGCACCACCTGTCAGGGAGGGGGTCAGAGGTCATTCAGATGTTCTTGCAAAGCAGTGGAAGAAATGAAACTAGCTGCATGCACAGCAAGAGTGGACAAAAGCTAACACGGTGCCGAGTGAGAAAATAAGAAACATGATTAAGATCTCTAGCACAGTGCTATTTATATAGATTAAAATGATCCTTATTTTCTAAGGATACATATGAATTCAAGAATATACATAAGCACACTGTCGGGGTGCCTATAATAAGGAGAGAAATAACAAGAAAAGAGAATACACATAAATAAATTAAATCAGAGGGGTCCTGTATGGATCATGACCTTAGTATCCCACAGAGCAAGGAGTGTGATAACTTGACCCACTTACGCGAGATCCAAACAAGATCCCGCAAACAAAACAAAGCAAAAATACCACACTAACAATAAAAAAGTATTCCTCCCTTTATCCTGTAGGTGATAGGAAACAAAGAATTTTTTGTTGTTTTAGAAGCAAGGAGGTAGTAATTTCTTTTTAATGTTTCAGAACAATGTCTCAGGTGGCCCTGCAGAGAATGGATGGAGGAGAGAATGCCTGGGGCTGGGAAACTGGTGAGGAGGTTGCAGTCAAGTCTAAGGGTAAACAATAAGGTGGAAATGAAGGTCATGGTCAGGTGGGGTCAAAGATAGAGAGGGGTGTACTGGCTGGTATGGCGCAGTGGACTGAGTGCTGGCCTATGGACCAAAGGGTCGCCGATTCGATTCCCAGTCAGGGCACATGCCTGGGTTGCGGGCCAGGTCTTCAGTATGAGAGGTAATCACACGTTGATGTTTCTCTCCCTCCCTTCACCTCTCTCTACAAATAAATAAATAAAATTTTTAAAAAGATAGAGAGGGGAAGTGAACCTTTAAAGCAAGGGATGGGCTGTGAGCTGGTGGGTCATCTGGTGGGTCCCAGAGGAGGCTAGCTCTTGTGTAACAAATAGTAAGGACTCAACTAGACTCAAGGGCAGAGGTAGTATGGGGGACAGAGCCTGAGTGAACTTATTCTCCCATCCCAACAGCCCAGACCCTTTGGGAGAACACAGGGAGACCCCAAGGCCAGGAGAGATTTCCCAGGAGGTAGGACAAGGAGGTGCCATCAAATACATTATGGGGAGCTGGGAAACAGAGCTAGCCTTAGCGTTTAGGGAGGAGACCCCGGTGTGCAGAAATCTACCTCATACTGGCTCAGGAATTTCACACACCATTGACAGCTTTAAATTGGCCATGGTGGGAGTATTTATACCACAGAAATGAACAACTGCTACCAATCAGAGTTTTCTTTTCCCCTAGAGAGCTGGTTAACCAGCACACCAATGGGGGAGTGAGGAGAAAGGGGCTGACTCCAGACTCATCCCCTAGAGGCCAATGTCCTTCACCCACGTATGGAGGGCTTGGAGCCCACATCTATTCCACAGGCCAGGGTTTGTGTGTCAGGAGAGGGGACAGGCCTGGAAGAGCTTTCAACAGCTGTGAGCCTTGGTGCAGACAAAGCAGGAAGGACAAAGCCTTGCCTGGACTGGAGCTGGGGGGGTTGGAGAGCAACTGAAGCAGCTCACCTGGTGCTTAACCAGGAAGTCCCAAACTCGGGAGCTTAGCTGAATGATTTTCATAGGCCAGTTTTTAGAAAGGGAGCTGAGGGAAGTGGAACCAATGAAGTGGACATAGATGTAACATTTATTTTGGGATATGATGGACAGTTATTAATATTTACACTTTTATAGAATATATAGAACCATGATTTCTGCTTTGCAATTTCTGTAGCAGGTTTCCTGTGCTCAAGACAATTTTTATTATGTTTCTGATACTTAACAATTGATTCCTCCTGGGAACCCAGGACTGAAGGGGACGTAGGTCCCTCTCTTCACACCACATTTTATTTATAATGATACTAATGGCATTTACATAAATGTTTCTCATGTACCAGGCTCCATGCTAAATATGTCACATACATGATCTTTCCAAATTTTTTTCTGTGAGAATTATTATTCTCGCTCTGTACTCTTATTTTATGGGAAATGAAATTGAGGCTCAGAGAGGTTACGTAACTTGCCCAGGATCACACAGCCAGGAGGAGGCAGAACTGAACTAAATGGGGGTAAGCCTGCTCTTAGCCATTGTGTTCTATTTGCCTTTTTTCCCAGATGCCCCTCACTGTGAAATCAGGGTAGCTGGTCACTGTCAGATCAGCATAGCTCCTTCTACCACCTCTGCAATTCCCTCTTCCCAGCCCCGAAATGCTCCTTTCCTTGTTTCTGATTTGTGGTCTCTTAAAGTCTTCTGGGGGAAAAAAGAGCGTTAACTGAGCAGTAAAGGAAGTCTCCAGTCTGGTCTCACCCACAAACATTTATGCATTTAATCCAGGGACTGGCAAACATTTTCTGTAAAGGGCCAGACAGTAAATACTTTTGGCTTTGCAGGCCATATGGTCTTTGTTGCAATGGCTCATCTCTTGTTGTTGTATCACGAAAGCAGCCATATGTATGTAAACAAATGGGCGTGGCTGTGTTCCAATAAAACTTGACTTGCAAAACTAGGCGTCAGGCCAGCTTTGGTCCTCTGGCCCTAGCTGTCTTAGGAAAGCAGAAAAAGAGCCAACACCGCTGAAGGGGCTGCTGATGAAAAAGGCTTTCTCCTGGGTTGCTGCCTGGGCCAGGTCAGCTCTGGCCACACTTTTCAGGGGAGCCCTGAAGCCGCCAGGACACCAGCAGAGGGCCCAGGTCTCTGAGGCAGGGGAGAGAAATTTCAATTTGATTCCTTTGTCCTTTGCCTGACTCACATTCTTCTTCTGACTCAACCTATTTATCAAGTCTTCTGTGACAGCAACTTGCCATCCATTGCCCCATGTAATCCTCCTGCTCTCCTTGCAGGGTTAGCATCACAGCGGTAGACCTTGACCCTGGGCTTTTAAATCAGATTTGCCCGCTTCAACCAGGGACAGATAAAACTGGGCCTTGGGCATTCCCGCCCTGCTGCCCCAAGCTTTCTCCCGGCCCCAGCCAGCACGGACCTGCTCCCCTTGTACTCCTTTCTCACTCTGTACCCACCTGCTCCCTGTCACCTTGACTGCTCCTTAAACTCTACCCTGGGAAACTCTGGCTCTCCTGTTCTGACCTTGAGTGTCCCAAGGCCACATATTTCTATCATCTGGCTCATCCCCATCCTGTTCACTTACCTCTAACCTTCAAGACCCATACTGGTGACTTTTGGAAGTCATCTGGCAATTGTCAGTCACACAAGTGAATATACTCATCCAAGATCTCACAACTGGTGCAGGTAGGTTGAACCCAGGTGCAGCTACTCCAGGCTCAGTGCCTTGGATACGACCTGGGCCACAGGGAAAGCGTGAGGCATGGCCCCAAGGTCAGGCTGCTGATTGCCGAGGACACTGATGTTTGCTCCCTGCCCAGAAAGCCCAGGGAACCACTGGAAGCAGAGCTCAGAGGAAATGACTTTTGACGGCAGACAAGCCTCAAAGTTGATTTCCCAGGAGGAATCCAACAAGGCCCTTGAAAAATGGACATCAAGGAGGAAAATCAATCGTCTTTTAGGTTTTCACCTGGATGATTGATCCACTGCCGCCAGCCCCCCTTTTATCTCTCTCAAGTCTTCGGACGTAGCCTCTCTCTCTCACTTCCACATTTTCCCCTCTCATCATTAAAGTGTGGTGTTTCCTTGTTCTGATCTGAAACCAAAATACACTGCTTTATGCCAGCTGACCAGGTATTGGTCACATGGTTCCAAACTTAATTTTCTGGGGAGGAAAGAGGCCCTGGTGAGCCTACTAGGAGGGGAAGGAAGAAAACTAGCATTGGCTGAGTTCCCACTATGTGCCAGGCCCTTCTTACCCGGCCCAGTGTTAATCCAGGACTTAATCCTGACCAGGTGGGCCTTAGGAAATCAGATGGAGGAAGCCTTCCAGGCAGGTGTGAGTGCTCAGCTCTTTTTAGTCCAGCTCAAATGAGGACACTGGATTCAGGGCAGAGAAATAACTTGCCAGATGCCAAACATGGTTTGCAGGTGGTAATGCAGAACTGAAGTGGAAACCACTCTTCTGCCTCATTTCCACCAGGGCTGGGAATGAGCACCCAGGTGGAATGCACACCGCAGCATTAGAACCCCTTCTGACCCTGACCAAAAAGAGACTGAGGCATCTAGGAAGCCAGCTCTTGAAGCTGTTCACTCATTTGGGATGTACCGAGCAGCAAAGAAGACCAACGAAAACCTGAGGAGGTGAAACTTGAGCTGGGTTTTGAAGGAGACATTAGGAATTTGGGTCCCCCTGGGACAGCTATTAACCTAGATCCTAATGAATGCAACTGGACGGGCCTGCTGCTGTCTCCCTGCTCTATGTGGTTAGTTGTATCTTTTGCTTTGCATTAAAAGAACTCATTTCCTTTTCCTGTGGCTGTTGGCATCTTTCCATCAATCAAGTCGCTGTCACTGTCACCTTGAGATAGTCCCACTCCAGGGGATGGGGGCAGGGCACGCACGCTGTGGAAAGCACGGGCACTGGTGTGGGGCAGCAGGACACCTTTGGGAACTACTGGCCCTATCTAGAGTGTGAGGGGCAGGCGGATAGGAGAAAGGAGGAACTGCCCACCTGGCAGGAACCAAGAAATGGGAACTTTTCCTAAATATTTACAGAAAGCTGTTGAGGGGTTCTAAGCATGGGGCTGACATGATTAACTAAGATGTTCTAAAAGATGTGGCTGGGAGGCTTAGTTGGTTAGAGCATCATCCCACACACCAAACTATTGTGGGTTTGATCCCCGGTCAGGGCACATAGCTAGGTTGTGGGTTTGACTCCCCGTCGCAGTGCATATGGGAGGCAACTGATCGATGTTTCTCTCACATCAATGTTTCTTTTTCACATCAATATTTCCTTCTCTCTTTCTTCCTCCCTCCCTCCCTCTTCCTCCCTCCCTCTCTCTAAAATCAATAAACACATCATTGGGTGAGAATTTAAAAAACCAGATGTTCTAAAGAACAGCTGGGGTAACAGCTCTGGGTGGTTTGAAAGGCACCTACTGCTGGTGACAGGACATGGGTCTTGGAAGGAGCCAGAGAAACATCAGATGGAGGAGGCCCTCCTCCAGGCAGGTGTTGGCGCTCAGCCCTTTTATCTCACAGGAAAGGGAGAAATCAAGAGTCCATGGAGTGGTTGGGACCCTGTGTTCACAGGCACAGGTCCGAATTCAAACCCAAAGGAAGTGAAGGATCTCTTTTCACCCAAGGAGTTGAGAGATGCTGAAAGGCACAAAAGCAGCTTCTGATGTATCAGCAAGGCTTTTCCTGAAAGAGCGCTACATAAAACCACCTCAAATCTAGTCACTTACAACAGCAGTCATTTATTTTCAATCGCGCAGGTCAGTGGGGGTGCCCTGCTTCAGACCGTAGGTCAGCCGGAAAAGCCCCCTTCCATGTGTTTCATCCTGGACCCCAAAATGTTCTTCTCACTGTGTGAGATGGGTGCTTCTGGTGAGGGGAGCAGAGGCCTGAGGTGCTTCCTGTTGCCACTTCTACCCACATTCCACTGGTCAAAGCAAGTCGTGGCCAACCTTACCATCAGTGGGATGAGGGTCTATACTCCTCTCATGGAGGAGGGGTGGCAGGGAGAAATTACCTCTGGAACAAATATCTAAGCATCACAGTTACCAGCAAGGAGCACTCACTGACCCAGGAGCAAACCTGCCTGGTCGCAGCAGGGAAAAGTACCTCACACATGGTCGCGCTCTCAGTGGGCTGTGAGAAGACCAGCTGGAGAAGACCAGCATGCCTGCAAGAAGCCTACCTATAGCTCATTCTTTTCAAGGACATGCATTTTAGAGGGGAAAGACTATAGTAGAGGTTGTGTGTTTATCATGAATGATATTCATCCCGAGACTGAGGCATAGCTTGGAGCTGGTCCACCACAGGTCTGATTTGTTGGGAAGCAGAGGAGCTTATAGGGAAGAGGGTCACCCCTGGAAAGTCCGGGTGGAGGTGCATGATGTGGAGGGTGGTTGGGGGCGGGGTACCAGAAGAGGAAGAGACTAGCAGCATGCCTCATCCATTACTCAGTGTCACTGGGCTTCCATGAACTCCAATCTGGGTGCAAATTAAAAGGATTTCCTTGGACAGTGAGAAAAACCTCAGAGAACTGCTGCTGAATCGTTTCCGGAAGCTTTGGAACCAGGACTTTCTGCAGCAACTGATGTGCATGAGTGAGCATAAGGTGTGATTACATGTAACATCAAGACCCAGTGAAATAAGTCAGAGAAAGCAAATATATGGTCTCACTTATACTCGGAGTGTAAACCAAACAAAAAAAAATGAACTCATAGATACAGAAAACAGACTGGTGGCTCCAGGGGTGGGGGTGGGGATGGGGATGGGCACAAATTTTCGTTATAAGACAAATAAGTCCTGGGACGTAATGGACAGCATGGTGACAACAGTCAACAACATTGTATTGTACCCTTGGCAGTTGCTAAGAGAGTAGATCCTAAAAGTTCTATATGGATCTACCAATTCTGGACATTCCATAAAAAGGGAGTCACACAATATGTGACTTTTTAATGTCTGGTTTTCTTCACTTCTCACAATGGTTTTAGAGTTCATCTGCATGGCAGCATGTACCAGTACGTCATTGCCTCTGTAACTTACAGTGCCTCCACTACACACACCAACATTTTTATTTAATCTCATTACAAGAAGAAACTTGTAACTGCATGGTGATGGATGGAAGTAAATTTATGGTGATGGTCATTTCACAACATACACACATATCAAATCGTTATGTTGTACACCTGAAGCTAAGACAATGTTATATGTCAATGATATCTCAATTAAAAAAGAACTCAGACTTCCAGCCAAGATGGAGGCGTAGGTAGACACACTGTGCCTCCTCGCACAACCAAAAGAAGGACAACAAATTTTAAAACGAAAAAAAACCAGAACTGAGAGAAAATCGAACCATGTGGAAGTCCAACAACCAAGAAATTAAAGAAGAAACGTACATCCAGACCGGTAGGAGGGGTGGAGAGGACTCACATGATGGGGCGGTGGCTGGCGGACTGGGGAAAGGCGAGGCTGGCCAGGAGAGGTGGCGGCTGCGGACCGGGCGTCCCACTCCCTCGTGAGGATAAACTGGGAGGAACAACTGGGGAGCAAGACAGACTCCACAACCCAGAGTTCCAGCTCGGGGAAATAAAGCCTCAAAGCCTCTGATTGAAAACTCCTGTGGGGGTTGAGGTGGCAGCAGCGAGAGAAACTCCCAGCCTCACGGGAGAGCTCGTTGGAGAGACCCACAGGGTCCTAGAGTGTACACGAGCCCACCCACCTGGGAGTCAGCAACAGAATCAGCACCGCAGGGGCCCAATTGGACTGTGGGTAGCTCGGAAAGTCACTGAAAACCACCAGAGAGTGCAGCAAGCGCCATTGTTCCCTCTCGGACCCCTCCCCCACAAAAGCGTCACAACGCAGCGACGAGGCCACCCCGCCCTGGTGAACACCTAAGGCTCTGCCCCTTATACGTAACAAGCGCACCAAGACAACAAAAATGGCCCAAATGAAAGAACAGATCAAGGCTCAAAAAAAATACAACTAAGTGTTGAAGAGATAGCCAACCTATCAGATGCACAGTTCAAAACACTGGTAATCAGGATGCTCACAGAATTGGTTGAATTTGGTCACAAATTAGATGAACAAATGAAGGATACAATAAGGGAAATGAAGGAAAATGTACAGGGAACCAACAGTGATGGGAAGAAAAATGGGACTCAAATCAATAGTGTGGACCAGAAGGAAGAAAG
>VMDR010035908.1:0-10633 GCA_007922815.1 Macrotus californicus | reverse complement strand
CCATAAGACTGTCAGCTGATTTCTCAAAAGAAAGCTTACAGGCAAGAAGGGGCTGGAAAGAAGTATTCCAAGTCATGGAAGGCAAGGACCTACATCCAAGATTACTCTATCCAGAAAAGCTATAATTTAGAAATGCAAGGGCAAATCAAGTGCTTCCCAGATAAGGTCAAGTTCAAGGAGTTCCTCATCACCAAGCCCTTATTATATGAAATGTTAAAGGGACTTATCTAAGGAAAAGAAGATAAAAAATAGGAACAGTAAAATGACAACAAACTCATAGTTATTAACAACCAAACCTAAAAACACAACAAAACAAAAACAAACTAAGCAAACAACTAGAACAGGAACAGAATCACAGAAATGGAGATCACATGGAGGGTTATCAGTGGAGGAGTAGGTGGGGAGAGAGGAGGAAAAGGTACAGGGACTAAGAAGCATAAATGGTAGGTAGAAGATAGACAGGGGGAGGTTAAGAATAGTGTAGGAAATGTAGAAGCCAAAGAACTCATATATATGACCCATGGACATGAACTAAAGATGGGGAGTGTGGGTGGGAGGGGGTGGGAGCACAGGACAGAGGGAAATAAAGGGGGGTAAAAAAGAAAAATAAAAAAAAATAAAGAAAAAAAGAAAAAACTCCAGTCAGAAGCAAAGGATACACTAATTAAAATAAATAACAATTTACAGGGAATCAACAGTAGAGTGGATAAAGTAGATAATCAAATCAGTGACTTGGAACATAAGGAAGAAAAAACAACCAATCAGAACAGCAAGCAAAAAGAATCCAAAAAAAAATTTGGATAACGTAAGGAGGCTATGGGACAACTTCAAGCATACCAACATTCTCCTTCCAGCACCCCAACATTCGCATCATGGGGTTGCTGGAAGGAGAATAGAGAGCAAGAAATTAGAAACCTATTTGAAAAAATAATGACAGAAAACTTCCCTAACTTGGTAAAGGAAATAGACATACAAGTCCAGGAAGCACAGAGTCCAGAACAAGATGAATCCAAAGATGCCTACACCAAGAGACAGACACATCTTAATTGAAATGCCAAAGATTAAAGACAAAGAGAGAACCTTAAAAGCAGCAAGAGAAAAAGTTAGTTACCTACAAGGGAGCTCCCATAAGACTGTCAGCTGATTTCTCAATGGAAACTTTGCAGGCTAAAACAAAGCAATATGGAGATACCTCAAAAAATTAAAAATGGATCTGCTCTTTGACCCAGCAATCCCACTTCTAGGAGTATACCCAAAGGAACCCAAAACACTAACTTGAAAGAACATAAGCACCCCTATGTTCATTGCAGCGTTATTTGCAATTGCCAAGATATGGAAGCAGCCCAAGTGTCCATCAATTGATGAGTGGATTAAATAACTATGGGACATTTACACAATGGACTACTACTCAACCATAAAAATGAAGAAAATTTTACCCTTTGTGACAGTATGGATGGACCTGGAGAACATTATGCTAAGTGAAATATGCCAGTTAGAGAAAGACAAATACCATATGATTACACTTGTATGTGGAATCTAACGAACAAACTGAACTAACAAGGAAAATGGGGACAGACTCGTACGTAGATGGAGAGCAGGATGACAGCTAGTTGGCAGGGGAGGTTAGGAGGTGGAGGGATTGAGTGAAAAGGAAAAAGGAGTCATGGACATGGACAACAGTGTGGTGATTGCTGGGGAGAGGAGGGTATAAAGAGACTAATAGGTAATGGAAAAAATACAATAAAGATTTAAAAATAATAATAATAAAAAGAAGGAATTGGCAAGAAATGTTCAAAGTGATAAAAATCAAGGACCTACAGCCAAGATTACTCTATCCAGCAAAGCTACATTTAGAATTGAAGGACAGATAGTTTCCTAGATAAGAAAAAGCTAAAGGGGTTCATCATCATCAAACCAGTATTATATGAAATGTTAAAGGTCTTCTTTAAGAAGAAGATAAAAAATATGAATAAAATGGCAATAAATACATATCTATCAACAATTGATTCTAAAAAACAAAATAAATGAACAAGCAGATCAGAAACAGAATCATAGATACAGAGAATATTTCTTTGATTGCCAGATGGGAGGGGGGTCAAGGGGATAGGTGAAAAAGGTGAAGAGATTAAGAAGTACATATTGGTTGTTATAGAATAGTCATGGGGATGTAAAGTACAGTAAAGGCAATGGAGTAGCCAAAGAACATACATGCATGACCATGGACATGTACAATGGTGTGGGGATTGCTTGAGGGAGTGTGTGGGTAGGAGCTGGGTAGGGGGGACCAAAGGAGGAAAAACTGGGACAATTGTAATAGCATCAACAATATAATATAATTTTAAAAATGTCAATTACTCAGTGTCAGCAAAAATGAAGTAGAATTGAGACTTACGCTGGAGAGAGTGTACGTTAACACGTACTTTTCCATCACCAGTCTTACCTAACATTAGTGATGAGATCAAGAATTAATGAAAACTAATGTCTTGAGAACTTATATATATTGCAGTCCTTCCTTATCAGCTTTCTGTGGTTTCAGTTACCTATAGTTAACTGTGGTCTGAAAATATTAAATTGGAAATTCCAGAAATAAACAATTCCTAAGTTTTAAATTTAGTGCTCTTCTGAGCAGCATGATGAAATCTCATTCTGTCCTTCTCCCTTTGTCTAGCGTATCTACACTGTATATGCTCCCACCACGTTAGTCACCTAGAGCCATCCTGGTTATCATATTGACTATCGGAAGTATTGCAGTGGTTGTGTTCAAGGAACACTATTTTACTTAGTGATGGCTCCAAATTGCAAGAGTAGTTTTGCTGACAATTCCAATGTGCCAAAGAGAAGCCATAAGTGATTTCTTTAAGTGAAAAGTTGAGTATATAATACAGTAAACTATTTTGAGAGCGACCGCATTCATATAACTTTTTTACAGTATATTATCATTGCTCTACTTTATTATTAATTATTGTTGTTAATCTCTTCTGTGCCTAATTTATAAATTAAACTTTATTATAGAGATGTAAGTACAGGAAAAACCATAGTTTCTATAGGGTTTGGTACTATCTGTGGTTTCAGGCATCCACTGGGGATCCTGAAATGTATCTCATAGGTATGGGGGATAATTATTACTAGAAATTTTCAGCAATAACAAGAAGGAGGCAAGTGGTGAATCCTACCCGTTTGGCGGGTGGAATAGAGAAAAAGAAATAGAGATAAGAAAAGAAAATGCAAGTGATGGTATTTGAGAGGAAAAAAATACATGCTGTATCCCTGGGATCTGTCACAAAAGAACAGACATTTCTGACATATATTTATTTTCAAGGAAGTAGTTTACAAGGTGTTGAAATTTTGCCAAGAGGATAATTAGAAAAAAACTTCAAGTTAAGTCTTTATCAGAGAACAAGGTTAAACCACTTTGGAGATAAAAGACAAGTACCTGATGATCAGGTAGGGTGGTGGCGGACTTTGGGATGGTGATTTCATGCCTGATCAGTAGCTGCCAAATCTGGCTAGAATGCTTACCAGAGACACCAAATACATGGGCCCCATTCCAGGTCGACTGAATAATAACTGACTATTAACACTTACTTTGCATCTAGCACTGTTATTAATGACTGACACAATTATTCATGCATTTAATCCCCACAAAAACTATGAAGTGGGTACTGTTATTTTCCCCTTCTTAAAGATGAAGAAACAGAAGTACAGAGAGGTTTACTGATTTTCTCCAACATGACATTGCTAACAGGTACAGACATAGAATCTGAACCCAGACTATGCTGTTAAGTTGTACACTATGTTGTGGCTGGATTTCAAAAATAGAATTTTCTGTTGACTACTAAATACTAATTAAAAGCCTTTTCAGGCCATGTCCAAGACTGATTATAACAGAGGAATAGAGGGAGGTGTGTGATTTGCTAAAGGGTATCCACTCTAGAACTAAATAAGGACTAGTCCTCCAAAACAGAGCCAAGACGCAAAAGGACGGTGCTGCTCAACTACGGAATGCTATGAAGCCACTTTTAAGGAGCTGGTCAACACTGTGTTAGTTTTTATGAAATGTGAAACATATATGCATACCCCAATACCATTCACTGGTTTAGAAAGTGAGTTTAAAAGCAAACTCAATGCATGCCACTTTGGAGATCAGGAAAGGAGGTTAATATTATTTGTCATACAATAAGCTTAACTATCATTGACGTAGATAATACCTTAACTGTGAGTAACAAGTTACAGGTCTGGATATGCATGTTAAAGCAACTAGACTTTAAAACTGAATATTTGCAAAGACAAGAAAACCCAGTTGCAGGTGTTTTCTGCCTTCTTCTGAAGAGAGGACTTTGAACTACTGATTTGATTTCTCAAGTGAAGGAAAAGTTCAAAGGAAAGAAGGCAGCCAGACTTTATATTCTATTGAAGGACAAGGATTATGAGAGAATTATCTAAAGTGAACCAGAATTCAAAGAAAGAAAAAAGAAGAAGGAAGGAAGGAAGGAAGGAAGGAAGGAAACAACGAAGGAAGGAAACAACGAAGGAAGAAAGAAAGGAAGGAACAAAAAGAGAAAAGAAAGGAAAAGAAAGAAAGGTAACAAGGTTAGAGAAGATTAAAAGGGGAGATTCCTGGAAGGAGCTGTAAGCAGGTTCTTTACATCACTTACCTATCAATGCAGACCAAGAACAACCACTCTAAATTTTCTAACCACTTTACATTTTCTGTTTGTTATTTTGTTTCCTCCTCACCACCACCCGGTGTTCCCCTCTCCTGGATAGCAGTAAGACTCAATAACTGAAATGATCTCTGTGCCATTTTTCAGGACGTCGGTAAAAGAAAACAAATGATACCTGTATTCCATTTTGCTGTCAGCCTAGGGAAAGAGGAGCCTGTACAGAAACGATAGCGGCAGAGAAGAGGTCAGCAGGCTGAATTCTAGCACATTTAATCACTATCAAGGCCATCATATTTCCTGACACAAGACAAAATGTCTCATGCTCCTACTTGCAGCGAGGGTTCCAAGTATCAATAAACCAGATTTACCTGGAACCTCCAGAGCCCTCCGATGTCATTAGTCCTTTCAAAGCAGACGGGCTCTAAGCCTTCTTCTAGGCAGCACTTGATAGATGTGAGCCCGCTCACACCTGCCCCAACCACAGCAATTCTTTTGTTGGTCATGGTCTACGGAGATCTTCGGCTGAATCTATGCAATCTACCGAGAGAAAGAATGACAAAAGACAGCACACATAAGTTAACACCCTTCAAGAAAAGAACATGGCCCTGGCAGCCAAATAAATCCTGCAACAACAGCTGTCTTCTTAGCCATAGGGAATTGCTACGCGTGAGACAGAGGAGGCCGGTGCCTCCAAGCTGAGGCTCAGAACTGAGAGCTCTGCCGTCTCATACCCGATCTCATTACCTTTCTTGCAGCACCAGGCGGATCTTTCAGCTGAAACTTGGACACTACGTGGCACTTTTGGCTGTTTTCATCGAGGTACGAAGCAACAAAGTGCGAAGAGCAACAAAAACAGCAACAGCCAATGGAGACGAGCTATTCCGCACCACCTCTTTCGGTCAACACCCCGCCCCCTCAGCGGCACTGCTCCCGAGGCTATGGGGGCGGGGCGGGGCAAAAAACGTGGGCGGAACCTGCTTCGGGCAGAAAAAAATTAATCCCACAACTTCTCTTTCAGCTGACGTTTCCCGCATACTAAACCACTGTCTGGAGATGAAGAGGCCTTCTATTTCCTTTGCTCCCCGCCCCTCCGCATCCACTGTGAACTTCCTGGTGCGTGCCTTAAAAGGACAAATTCTACTTACTGGTGAAGGAAACTGTCAACAACCCTAAAGCAAGTGTCGCTGCAACAGCTTAAGAGGAGAACCTCAACCTTTCAGATCTGTTAAAACAGGTCCCGGTCCGTCGTCCACCCCCAACTCTTACCCCACCTCACAGACTGGATCTGTGGTTCATTGCTACTGGTGAAAATTTCCTTTAAAATACCCGTGCACTGAAAAGGGTGCTGGCCTAAGGTGAGGAATGGATTACAGTTCCTACTTAGAGGAGCTTATAGTTTAGTGAAGACCAAAATACAGACCGATAATGTCAATAAAAAAATAATAATTTTACAAGTGTTTTCTCTCATGCCATTACATGTAGAACTAAAACCACAAAATACCCACTTTTAAAATGTAGCAAAATTTTCAAATATAAAATCATGCAGAAAAGGTCAATATAACAGATACAGGATTTTACTCACTGGGTCATACGGCACATCCAATCCAGGAATCTATTTCCACAGGGGGTGTTGAAGAGGTAGGCTGTGTCTTGTGTATCCATCGTTATTCAACTTTGCTCATGATGGTTGAATTCCAATAATGTCAGCCCTGGGTTTTGACTTACTGGTCTCACCTCAGAAGTACTGTTCATGGAGTGGGTAGTTATCATTTCTCAAGATCGTACATTGTGTGGTTCTCAAAGGCTTAATGGGAATGAATACTTAATCCTCTAAGCAACCCTCTGAGGCAAATTCTATTACGCAAGTACTCCCATTTTTGCAAGTAAGTGGAAAGTCAAGGACGCAAGCCAAGCCACACTCTCCAGCTTTAGGCCTAGATTTCTGATTACTGTGCCTACTGCTTTTTTAGGAGGACATTTTTACTTCTTATTTAGTCACGAGTCCTTCTTCCATTTCTCATTTCCTTTCTTTTTGCCTAACTTCTGCCTTTATAACACTCTCATTGAACTGCTTTTAGCTGAGCTACAGTGTGCCTTATTTCAGCTACTTCAAAATGTGTTTAAAAATAGAACTTTGCTTTGGGGAATCATTTGGTTCCATTAAGAAGATTCCTGCTCAATATATGGTCTGAATTATATTAAAAAATATATAGGAAACATACATACACATACTGAAACACATGGCATCAACATAGTCTAATGAGAGAATGAATAACAAGAGGCTCAAAGATGGAGTTTTATATATTTTTTCAGTAATTAAAAGAAAAGTTTTTGCTTTTTGATGTAGTCCTGTCTTTTGATTCTTATTTAGGAAAACCTTTCAGTAGTCACATAGAGTTGACTTAATCTAAAAGTATTTTTCTTTAAAAAATTTTTTTTATTGTTTATGCTATTAAAGTTGTCCCACTTTCTCCTTCTTTGTGCCCCCTCCAACCAGCCTACACCCCACTTCCATAATCAGTCCCCTCACCATTGTCCATGTCCATGGGTCCTTCATACATGTTCTTTGACTAATCCCTTCACCTTCTTTCAGTCTCCAGCTCCCTCCTACCCTCCTACAGCTGTCAGTCTGCTCCATGATTTTCTGTGCCTCTGGTTCTGTTTTGTTTATCATTTTGTTCATTAGATTCCTCCAATAAATGAGATCATATGGTATTTATCTTTCTGGCTTATTCATATAGCTTAATAGTCTCAGTTCCATCTGTGCTGTATACAAAGGTAGGAATTCCTTCTTTCTTTCTGTTGCAGAGTTCCACTGTGTAGGTGTACCACAGTTTTTTTAATCCACTCATCTAATGATGGGCATTTAGGCTGTTTCTAAATCTTGGCTATTGTAAACAGTGCTGCTATGAATATGGGGTGCATAAATTCTTTTAAATTGGTGTTTCAGGATTCTTACGGTATATTCCCAGCAGTGGAATCACTGGGTCAAAAAGCAGTTCCATTTTTAATTTTTTGAGGAAATTCATGCTGTTTTCCATAGTGGCTACACCAGTCTGCATCCTCACCAACAGTACACTAGGGTTCCCTTTTCTCCACAACCTCGCTAGCACTTGTTTGTTGATTTATTAATGATGGCCATTTTGGCAGATATGAGGTGATATCTCATTTGGTTTTAATTAACATCTCTCTGATGGCTAGTGATGTTGAGCATTTTTTCATATGTCTATGGGCCATCTGTATGTCCTCCTTGGAGAAGTATATATTCAAGTCTTTTGCTCATTTTTAATTAGATTATTTGTCTTCCTAGTGTTGAGTCATATAAGTTCTTTATATATTTGGAGACTAAACCCTTTGTCCAATGTCACTGGCAAATGTGTTCTCCCATAGAGCTGGTTCCCTTTTCATTATGATGATGGTTTCTTTAGCTGTGAAGAAGCTTTTTAACTTGATGTAGTTCCATTTGCTTATTTTTTTCTTTTATTTCCCTTGCCTAGGAGATATATCAGAAAAATATTGCTATGTGAGATACCTGAAATTTTACTGCCTATGTTTTCCTCTATGATTTTTATGGTATCACAATTTATATTTAAATCTTTTATCCAGTTTGAGTTTATTCTGGCGTGTGGCATAAGATGGTGGCCTAGTTTCATTTTTTTCATGCACCAGTCCAATTCTCCCAACACCAGTTATTGTAGAGACTGTCTTTACTCTATTGTATGCTCTTGCCTCTTTTGTCAAATATTAATTGACCATAAAGACTTGGGTTTGTTTCTGGTCTCTCTATTCTGTTCCATTGAGCTATGTGTCTGTTCTTATGCCAGTACCAGACTGTTTTGGTTACAGCAGATTTGTAGTATAGTTTGATATCAGGTATTGTAATCCTTCCAACTTTGTTCTTTTCTCAAGATTGCTGAGTCTTTAGGATTTTTGGTTCCATATAAATTTTTGGAATATTTGTTCCAGATCTGTGAAATATGATACTGGTATCTTAAGAGGAATTGCATTGAATCTATAGATTGCTTTGGGTAGTATGGACATTTCAATGATGTTAATTCTTCCAATCCATGAACATGGTATATGCTTCCATTTTTATCCTCCTCAAATTCTTTCTTAGGTGTCCTATAGTTTTCCAAGCACAGGTCTTTTACCTCCTTGGTTAAATTTATTCCTAGGTACTTTGTTGTTGTTGTTGTTGTTGTTGTTGCAATAGAAATGGGATTGTTTTTCTGACAGTTCATTATTGGTGTATGAAAATACCAATGATTTCTGAATATTGACTTTGTATCTTGCTACTTTGCTGAATTCACTTCATTAGGTCGAGTATTTTTCTGGTGGAGCCTATAAAATTTTCTATGTACAATATTTTGTCCTCTATGAATAATGACAATTTTACTTCCTCTTTTCCAATTTGGATGCCTTTTATTTCTTCATCTTGTTGATCGCTGTGGCTAGGACTTCCAGTACTATGTTGAATAGGAGTGATGAAAGCAGATACCACTGTCTTGTTCCTGATCTTTAAAAAAATGCATTTAATTTTTACCCATTGAATATGATGTTGGCAGTAGGTTTTATCAGATGTGGCCTTTATTATGTTGAGGTATATTCCCTTTGTTCCCACTTTGGTGAGTATTTTTATCATAAATGGGTATTGTACTTTATCAAATGCTTTTTCTGCATCTACTGATATGATCATGTGATTTTTGTCTTTCATTTTGTTTATGTGATGTATCACATTTATTGATTTGTGGGTATTGTACCATCCTTGCATCCCTGGAATAAATCCCACTTGATCATGGTGAATGATATTTTTAATGTATGCTGGATCCACTTTGCTAATATTTGTTGAGGATTTTAGCATCTATGTTTGCGGGGAACCTGTTCATAAGTAATACATTCTGTGACTCAGCTCCGCAGTCTGAACGCAGTCCGGATAGCGTGCGGTGTGCAAAGTGTATTAGTGGATAGGTTTCCAGTGGGTAATCAGGCCTGAACTGTACCTAGGCCGCTTTGAAACTTGCTCTTGCAAAAATTCCTTCACCTGGGATGGAGACAGCAGAAGTTTACTTTGACTTGGGCCAGACTCCCAAAGTATATGTGTAACTAGCTAATCCTCCTCTCCACTTTGTATCCTATCTTGGAAGTGATCAGCAAACTTCTTTTCTTTGCTATCTATAATAGTTAACCACCTAAAACAAACCTATGCGTAGTAAATGAGGACTACCCTGAATGTAATGGACCTGGAGTTTCAATAAAAGCCTGTCAAGGCAGGAGTGGGGGCTTTTTCTCTCTTTGAGAGATCAGCCACCCGTCCCTTTTCTCCACCGGATTTCTTTAGTCCGTGTGAATTTGTTCGTCACTTGTCCGGGGATATAGGACAAGCATTCCACAACAACACGCGGTCCTGCTGGACCGGGACCTCGACATATGTTCATCAGTGATATTGGCTTGTAGTTTTCTTTCTTTGTTGTGTCTTTACTTGGTTTCAGAATTCGGATAATACTGGCCTCATAGAAAGAGTCTGGAAGTTTTCCTTTTTCTTCAATTTTTTGAAAGAGTTTGAAAAAGATAGGTGTTAGTTCTTCTTTGAGTGATTGGTAAAATTCACCTGTAAAGCCAGCTGGTCCAGGGCTTTTGTGTGCTAGGAGTTCTTGTATTACTGTTTCGATTGTGTTCATTGTTATCAGTCTGTTTAGGTTTTCTGCTTCTCCCTGATTCAGTTTTGGAAGATTGTATGTTTCTAGAAATTTGTCCATTTCACCAAGGTTGACAATTCTTTGGCATATAGTTGTTGATAGTAATTTCTTACATAGTTATTTCTTACCTTGTATTTCTGTGATATCAGTTGTTATTCTGCCTCTTTCATTTCTGATTTTATTTATTTGGGTCCTCTCCTTTTTCTGATGTCTGGTTAAAGGTTGGTCAGTCTTATTTATCTTTTTAAAGAACCATTTCCTTGTTTCATTGAT